>APFE030980865.1:0-29542 GCA_000404065.3 Pinus taeda
TATCTCTTAACCATTTCTGCTTATGCGTTAAAGTGATATTCAGTTTTCAGTTATTTATATATTACAGCATGGATGTCTGAGTTATCATTTGGCACTTTTGTACGGTGATAATTACTTGTTTATGTTTAGTGTATGAATAGCTCATTTATGCAATAAGTTTTAACAACTGTTTCGTCTAACTTCTTATACGAAGTAGCTCATTTTTATCGAATTCTTTTCTTATGATAACTGAATGATCTTTATTACCAGTTATTGTTTGAAATCTTTTTAGATCGCATAGAAGAAAGATCACACCCCGGGTTAGCATAAATTTCGATGTTTTTCTGTTTATTAGAATACAATAGCATAGCATTAGATTAGGTAGAAGTATTCCATTTAGAACAGAAACACCCATCTTTCTCACACACACACACTGAATTGGGAAACTGGTCCCATATCCCCAGTCGGACCAGCTATACCAAACGGATAAGGCGCTACCAATCAAGGTCTGGATCGGGCGGGTATCCCCCTTGTTGTCGACCCGATTTTCGGGGCCTTCAACAGGCCCACAAACTCTTGGTGTTACATCTCCTGGGGTTAGGGTTTTGGTTGTTTAGGGTTTTCTCATGGCTTTCAATAATAAGTAGGCCGTTGAGCCTCATTGTAACATAGTTCAAAGGCATGTAGCCGCCACATCTCTTCTTAGAGATAAGATACCATTGCCCGAACTATCTTAATTCTACTCTGTTTGTAAGCATAGTTCAGTGCTTTTCTATTAATGAAATAAAGTGTTTTTGTACTACATCTCTGTATTTATGATTATATCTGTAAGTTGTTACGTTCCTGTTTAAGTTCATATTAGTGGTATCAGGGAGGTCTGCTCCTTCTTTGTTTTTCTTTGTATGTCCCCAACGGTCTGGGTATAAGGAGTTAGGGCTTGATTTGGTTGAACCATTACAAGATCAACCTCGCAAAACCCGACAAAATCCCATGGCAGAAGAAAAGAAAGATGAGGGGGCATGAGATCCTTTCAAAATGTTGCTCGAGGAAGTCCTCGAGCAACAAAGGGACGTGATAATGGATAACTTTGCCCAGATCCTTCGACGACTACCCACAGGCGATGGATCTTCATCCAATAGCCACTCTGGAGGTGCCACTCCTTTTAAGGTACAAGTTAACTTCGATATTCCCATATTCGAAGGCCTAATAGATGCAGACGTCGTAGATAAATGGTTAAATCTATTGGAAGGATATTTTTTAGTTCATGACTTTTCTATTTGGGAAAATATTACTTTTGCACTTCTTAAATCTGGCCCACACGTCAAGGATTGGTACGAAACATACCGTGAACAAAAGGACGAGAGTGAACCCTCGTTGTTTTCAGCGACACCCACTTGGAATTCTATTCAAGATGCCATCAAGGAACAATATTACCCTGTTGAGAGCTATGAAGATAAATACATAAAGTGGACTACACTATGACAAGGAAGGGACCAAGATGTGCCAGAGTTCACAAATACTTTCCATACCCTTTGCACAATTCTGGGTATCAAGGATATCGAGCGACATTTGGTGCTCAAGTACCACGACTGTCTACATAAGTACATCTAAGACAAAATGGAGTTCCTGGACATTTCCTCACTCGGCACGACGTATCGGTATGCTGTCAAGATTGAGGAAAAGTTTAAACATAAGAAGTGGAACTTTGGATCTATGAATCCAAAGCAAGGAAAAGGCACCCCCAAACCACGGAACAAAGGACCAAGCGAAGACAACGCTACCTAGGACAGCCCGCCGAAGCCACAAGCAAAGAACAACACCTTGAAGATGAAGAAGGACATGAGAAAATGGTGCGAGTTTCATAAGAGCTCCACTCACAATACAAATGAGTGTTGGAACAATAGTCACCGGTGGCCACGCTGAAGGCTTCTTAATCAGACATAGGTTCCGACTCTGAATCAGAACCTGATAACAGAATTGACAAAGGGAAGTATCATTGATGCGGAGCCTATTGCCACCGTGGCCACCACCAAGATCCAAAAGATTGAGCCCAAAGATCTAGTGGAGGGGGAACTCCTCTTCCACTCACAGATGTGGGTGAAGGGTTCTCCGCTGGAGTTCATTGTCGACAATGGGAGCCAAAAGAACCTCATTTCAGCAAAGGTCCTAAAACGGCTGGGCCTAAAGACTTCAACACATCCCCAACTGTACACCATCAGGTGGCTTCATCAAGGACGAGATCTTCGTGTTAGCTAGCAGTGCCGCCTTTTCTACAACATCAAGCCCTTCACGGATGAGGTACTGTGTGACGTTGCTCCTCTTGAAGTTTGTGATGTATTGTTAGGACAACCATGCTTGTGGAAGCGACTTGCTGTATATGAGTCTAAACCTTGCTATGTGATTATTACTATTGGTAATAAGTTGTACATGATATCGAAGGTAGCCCTGCGTACCGCCATCTCTTTGATCAATTAAAAGCAACGTAGTAAGATAATTTCCCAGATTAGGAAATTTGTTTTCCTTATGATTCGCCCCTAGGGCAAGAAGAAGGTTGTGGCCACAGCTTCCAGGAAGGGCTCCTCTGCACAATAACAATAGATGGACAAGGTCATGGAGGAGTATAGGGATATTTTCCCCTCACCCACAGGGGTACCTCTGCACTGCCACGTCAAGCACTCCATCAATTTGACTCTCGGCGCATCATTGTCAAATGGATCGATCTATCAACTCCATGTTATGGAGAATGATGAGATCAAGAGGCAGATTCAAGAATGATTCCAGAAAGGACACATTAGGCCAAGCTCATCACCTTGTGGGAGCTCGACTTTATTAGTATAGAAGAAGGATGGGACCTGGAGGCTTTGTATTGACTATCGGGCGTTGAACAAGATCATTGTCTAGAATATGTACCTAATCTCGCGAATTGATGACCTTATGGACTAGCGCAAGGGGGCCAAAGCAAGATTGACTTGAAGTCAAGTTATCAACAGGGGCCTATCGAACCCTCAGATGTGTGGAATATTGCCTTCAAATCCAAGAGGGCCTTTTGGAATGGTTGGTCATGTTGTTCGGATTGACGACCCTTCAGCAATGCATTCATGGTGGTGTATTTAGGTGACATCTTGATCCTCAGCCGAAGTTGGGAATAACACGTCCACCATATTCGACAGGTCCTTCAAACCTTGTGCCAACCCAAGCTGTGTGCTAACATGGAGAAATGCACCTTTGGCCTGACCCAGGTTCAATATCTGGGGTACATCATTAATGAGCAGGGTATACATGTGGACCCATCAAAGATACAAGTCATTTGGGATTGGCCAGCCCCAACCACTCTAACAGAGCTCCGCAACTTTTTGGGTCTTGAAAATTTCTACCATAGGTTCGTGTTGGGTTTCTCTCATATCACTTGGCCTTGAAGTCAAGTCACCAAGGGAGGAGAAAAAAGAATTTTATTTTATTTTTGGTCGAAAACCCAACAATAAGCATTCTTCGAGTTGAAGAATTACCTTTGTCCTGCACCAGCGCAACATTACCAAGCTTGCAACAACCATTTGAGATTGAGACAGATGCCTCAAACTATGCTATTGGTGCAGTTCTTACTCAATATGGGTATCTTGTGGCTTACCAAAGTGAGACACTTTCAAACACAGTTTGAAAGTACCTGACATACGACAAAGAAATGTATTTCATTGTGTAGACTTGTTGTTAATGGAAGCATTACGTTATGGGGAAATAAACGGTCATTCGTATAGACCACCCACCTCTGTAGTTCACACAGACACAAGGGAAGTTGCAGAACGATTGCCATCAGAAATGGTCCACCTATTTGCAACAGTTCCATTTGAACATTAAGTATAAGAAGGGCAACACCAATAATGTTGCTGGTTGCCTCAGCCGACCACCGGTCATGGCGTTGATCAGTGTGCTTGAATCTTGTGGGCACGAGACATCGGGGTGGCCGCATATTTACAAGAGCGATTTAGAAAGCGACAACATATACCAATGATCCAGGTGGATTTTGGTGGCCACCTGCCAAGTCCACTTGGACCCCCACCATTGTTTCCTTCGTCCTTTTAGTTTCTTTAATTGTAGCACAATTTACTATTTTTAGCAGTTTTTCGGGTCTTGAACTTCGGAAGCCGTTTTGAGGCCCTAAACGACGTTTTTTTGGGAAAACTAGGAGCAACATGTGTCCATAGACTGATGGAGCTATTTTCAAAGTTGTAGTTCTCAGATAGATCTTTCTAACGAGATATTGTGCGCCTCAAACGAAGATCGTATGCCAAAGTTACGACCCCGGGAATTTGATGTACCAATTTACCCAGACGGGGCCCACAATTTGGCGTTTCATCTTCTAGGGTTAGGTTTTTGGATGTTTAGGGTTTTCCATTATTTCTCAACAATAAATAGGCCTTCGAGCTTCATTGTAACACAGTTCAGAGGCATGTAGTCACCACATCTCTTCTCAGAGATAAGTTACCATCGCCCTAGCTAGTTTATTTCCATTGCTGCCTGTAAGCATATTTTAGTATTTTACATTAATGAAATGAAGTATTATTTCCGCTGCATCTCTGTGTTTATGGTTATCTTTGTAATTCGTTGTGTTCCTGTTTAAATCCAGATCACTAGTATTAGAGCGGTTTGCTTTTTTTCTCTGTTTTTCTTTGCATGTCCCCAACGAAGTTCGGATATAAGGAGTTAGGGCTTGAACTGGTCGAACCTTGGCAAGACCAGCCTCGCAAATCTTGATGGCCTCCCATGGAGGATGAAAATAAAAACGAGGGGGCAGGAGATCCTATCAAAATCTTGCTCGAAGAAGCCTTCGAGTGACAAAGGAACGTGATGATGGACAACTTTGCCCAGATGCTTCAACGACTACCCAGGGGCCACGCATCAGCTTCCAACAGCTACTCTGGAAACGCCACACCGTTTGAGGTACAAGTTAATTTTGAAATCCCCATATTCGAGGGACAGATAGATGCAGATGCTGTTGATAAATGGTTAAATCTGCTAGCGGGTTATTTTTATGTTCACGATTTTTCCAGTCGGGAAAATATTATTTTCGCTCTTCTCAAAGCGGCACCCCATGTCAAGGATTGGTGGGAAACCTATTGCGAGCAGAAGGGTGAAAGTACATGCTCACTATTTTCAGCTGCACCCACTTGGGATTCATTCTGGGATGCCATCAAGGAGTAGTAGTACCTTGTCGAAAGTTATGAGGATCAATACATAAAGTATACCACGTTGCGGCAGGGAAGGAACCAAGACGTGCCGAAGTTTACCAATATTTTCCATACCATTCGCACAAAGTTGGGTATGAACGATTCGGAGTAGCATTTGGTATTCAAATACTGTGACTGCCTACACAGGTACATCCAGGAAGAAATAGAATTCCTAAACATCCCTCGCTCGGCATGAAATACCGATATGCTGTTAAGGTCGAACAAAAGTTTAAACAAAAGAAGCGAGACTTTGGATTTGTGAATCCAAAGCAAGGGAAAGGTGCCCCCAAACCGCAGAACAAAGGATAAAGCCAAGGCAGGGCAGCCCAAGACAACCCGCCAAAGCTGCAAGCAAAGAACAACGTTGTGAAGCCGAAAAAGGACATGGGAAAGTGGTGTGAGTTCCATAAGAGCTCCACTCACAACACAAGTGGGTGTTGGGCCAAGCAGTCACTGGTGGTCGAGCTAAAGGTTTCAGAATCAGATGCATGTTTCAACTTGGAGTCAGAACCCGACAAGGGGAATGACAAAAGGAAGCTGATTATCGATGTGGAGCCCAATGCCACTGTTTCCACCACGAAAATCTAGAAGGAGGAACCTGAAGATCCAGAGGAGGAGGAGCGTTTCTTCCACTCCCAGATGTGGGTAAAGGGCTCCCCGCTACAATTCATTGTCGACAAAGGGAGCCAAAAGAACCTCATTTCGGTAGAGGTCGTGAAGCGGTTGGGCTTACCGACCACAACACATCAACAACCGTACACCATCGGGTGGCTTCACCAAGGACGGGATGTTCGTGTGAGCCAGCAATGCCACCTTCCATAGAACATCAAGCCCTTCACGGAAGAGGTATTGTGTGACATTGCTCCCCTTGAAGTTTGTGATGTATTATTAGGACAACCATACTTGTGGAAGCGACATGTTGTGTATGAATCAAGGCCCCGTTGTTATTGTACTTTGGGGAATAAGTTGTATAGATGGAGAGCACCGTTGCGCCATCTTTTGTACTACAAAACAATGTAGTAAGCTCATTTCCAAAACCGGGAAATTTGTTTTCCTGATGATACACCCTCAAGGAAAGAAGAAGACGGTGGCCACAACCTCCAGACAGGGCCCCTCTACATGACAACTATAGATGGACAAGGTTGTGGAGGCATACAAGGACATCTTCACCTCCCCCGCAGGGGTTCCTCTTTACTGTTAGATCAAGCACTCCATTGATTTGACCCCAGGTGCACCGCTACCCTATGGACCAATCTATCGGCGCTCCATTCTGCAGAACGTTGAAATCAAGAGGTAGATTCAGGAGCTGCTGCAGAAAGGTCACATTCGTCCGAGTTCATCGCCCTGTGGGAGCCTGATCGTGTTGGTATAGAAGAAGGATGGGACTTGGAGACTCTGTATTGAATATAGGGCGCTGAACAAGATCACTGTCCGTAGAAGGTACCCGATCCCACAAATTGATGACCTCCTGGACCAACTAAAGGGGGCAAAATATTTCAGCAAGATCGATTTGAAGTCAAGATATCACAAGGTACTAATCAAACCCTCCGATGTGTGGAAGATTGCCTTCAAAGCCAAGGAGGGCCTTTTCGAATGGTTGGTTATGTCTTTCAGATTGACGAATGCTCCTGCAACCTTCATGACGCTAATGGATGACATCTTGCAGCCACTCACCAACTCATTTGTAGTGGTATACTTGGATGACATCCTGATCTTTAGCCAGAGTTGTGCTGAGCACCTACACCACATCCGACAGGTTCTCCAAACACTATGACAACACAAGTTATGTGCTAATTTGGAGAAATGCACTTTTGGCATGCCCGAGGTTCAGTATCTGGGATACATTATTGACAAACAAGGGGTGCATGTGGATCCTGCCAAGATCCAAGTCATTCAAAATTGGCCATCTCTAACCACTATGATAGAGCTCCGCGGCTTTCTACGTCCTGCCAACTTCTACTGCCGGTTCGTGTTGGGATTTTCTCATATCACTTGGTCCTTGAGTCAAGTCACCAAGGGAGGAGCGAAAGCAAAATTCTTTTGGTATGAATATCGACACAAGACATTCACAGAGTTGAAAGATCGCCTCTACACGACACCAGTGCTCGCATTACCAGACTTGTAACAACCATTTGAGGTCGAGACATATGCCTCTGACTATGCTATTGAGACAGTCCTTACTCAACACGGGCATCCAGTGGCATATCACAGTGAGACACTTTCAGACACATTCTGGAAGTATCCCACTTATGACAAAGAGATGTACTCCATTGTGTAGTTCTGTCAACAATGGAAGCAATACCTTTTGGGGAAGGAAACAGTCATCCACACAGACCACTGACCCCTGTAGTTCATACAGACCCAAGGGAAATTGCAGAATGATCGCCATCAGAAGTGTTCCACATACCTGCAACAGTTCCATTTGAATATCAAGTATAAGAAAGGCAGCACCAATATTGTTGTAGATTGCCTCCGTCGACCACTGATCATGGCGTTAACCACCGTAAGCATATTTTAGTATTTTACATTAATGAAATGAAGTATTATTTCCGCTGCATCTCTGTGTTTATGGTTATCTTTGTAATTTGTTGCGTTCCTGTTTAAATCCAGATCACTAGTATCAGAGCGGTTTGCTTTTTTTCTCTATTTTTCTTTGCATATCCCCAACGAGGTTGGGATATAAGGAGTTAGGGCTTGAACTGGTCGAACCTTTGCAAGACCAACCTCGCAAATCTTGATGGCCTCCGATGGCGGATGAAAAGAAAGACCAGGGGGCAGGAGATCCTATCAAAGTCTTGCTCGAAGAAGCCTTCGAGTGACAAAGGAACGCGATGATGGACAACTTTGCTCAGATGCTTCAGTGGCTACCTAGGGGTCACGCATCAGCTTCCAACAGCTACTCTGGAAAAGCCACACCGTTTAAGGTACAAGTTAATTTTGAAATCCCCATATTTGAGGGACAGATAGATGCTGATGCCGTCGATCAATGGTTAAATCTGTTAGAGGGTTATTTGTCTGTTCATGATTTTTCCAATCGGGAAAATATTATTTTCCCTCTTCTCAAAGCAGCGCCCCACATCAAGGATTGGTGGGAAACCTATTGCGAGCAGAAGGGTGAAAGTACAGGCTCATTATTTTCAGCTGCACCCACTTGGGATTCATTCTGGGATGCCATCAAGGATCCGTAGTACCATGTCGAAAGCTATGAGGATCAATACATAAAGTGGACCAAATTGCGGCAGGGAAGGAACCAAGACGTGCCGAAGTTTACCCATACTTTCCATACCATTTGCACAAATTTGGGTATCAAGGATTCAAAGCAGCATTTTGTATTCAAATACTGCGACTGCCTGCACAGTTACATCCAGGAAGAAATATAAAGGAATGTCTTGTCGGCCTTTATTTCCTATAAAGAACACGGCGGGGGGAAATACCTTCTTGAATTTCCATTTTGATCCTGATATCTTTCATAAGAAATGTAGGAAAAATACGACGATTTATTCCGGGAATCCCACGAAAAGACATTACTTTTCCTTTTTTTTTTATCGAACTTATTATAGCACTACCACATTGAATAAAATGTGCACCACAGATAAGAGCTCCTAAACATCCCCTCGCTCGGCATGACATACTGATATGCCGTCAAGGTCGAACAAAAGTTTAAATAGAAGAAGCGAGACTTTGGATCTGTGAATCCAAAGCAAGGGAATGGTACCCCAAACCACAGAACAAAGGACAAAGCCAAGGCAGGGTGACCCAAGACAACGTGCCAAAGCTGCAAGCAAAGAACAACGCCGTGAAGCCGAAAAAGGACATGGGAAAGTGGTGTGAGTTCCATAAGAGCTCCACTCACAACACAAGTGAGTGTCGGGCCAAGCAGTCACTCGTGGTCGAGCCAAAGGTTTCAAAATCATATGCATGTTCCGACTCGGAGTCAGAACCCGACAAGGGGAATGACAAAGGGAAGCTGATTATTGATGTGGAGCCCAATGCCACTGTTGCCACCACGAAGATCCAGAAGGAGGAACCTAAAGATCCAGAGGAGGAGGAGCGTTTCTTCCACTCCCAGATGTGGGTAAAGGGCTCCCCGCTACAGTTCATTGTCGACAAAGGGAGCCAAAAGAACCTCATTTCGGCAGACGTCGTGAAGCGGTTGGGCTTATCGACCACAACACATCGACAACAATACACCATCGGGTGGCTTCACTAAGGACGAGATGTTTGTGTGAGGCAGCAATGCCACTTTCCGTAGAACATCAAGCCCTTCACGGAAGAGGTATTGTGTGACATTGCTCCCCTTGAAGTTTGTGATGTATTATTAGGACAACCATACTTGTGGAAGCGACATGCTGTGTATGAATCAAGGCCCCGTGCTGTTATTGTTACTTTGGGAAATAAGTTGTACAAGATACCGGATGTAGCATCGCATGCCGCCATCTCTTTGGTTACTACAAAACAATGTAGTAAGCTCATTTCCAAAACCGGGAAATTTGTTTTCCTGATGATACACCCTCAAGGAAAGAAGAAGACGGTGGCCACAACCTCCAGATAGGGCCCATTTGCATGACAACTAGGACATCTTCACCTCCCCCGCAAGGGTTCCTCTTTACTGTTAGATCAAGCACTCCATTGATTTGACCCCAGGTGCACTGCTACCCACTCGACCAATCTATCGATGCTCCATTCTGGAGAACGTTGAAATCAAGAGGCAGATTCAGGAGCTGCTGCAGAAAGGTCACATTCGTCCGAGTTCATCGCCCTGTGGGAGCCTGATCGTGTTGGTACAGAAGACGGATGGGACTTGGAGACTCTGTATTGACTATCAGGCGCTGAACAAGATCACTGTCCGTAGAAGGTACTCGATCCCACAAATTGATGACCTCCTGGACCAACTAAAGAGGGAAAAATATTTCAGCAAGATCGATTTGAAGTCAGGATATCACCAGGTACCAATCAAACCCTCTGATGTGTGGAACATTGCCTTCAAAGCCAAGGAGGGCCTTTTTGAATGGTTGGTTATGTCTTTTAGATTGACGAATGCTCCTGCAACCTTCATGAGGCTAATGGATGACATCTTGCAGCCATTCACCAACTCATTTGTAGTGGTATACTTGGATGACATCCTGATCTTTAGCCAGAGTTGGGCTGAGCACCTGCACCACATCTGACAGGTTCTCCAAACACTGCGGCAACATAAGTTATGTGCCAATTTGGAGAAATGCACTTTTGGCATGACCCAGGTTCAGTATCTAGGATACATTATTGACGAACAGGGGGTGCATGCGCATCCAGCCAAGATCCAAGTCATTCGGAATTGGCCATCTCTAACCACTCTAACAGAGCTCTGCAGCTTTCTACATCTTGCCAGCTTCTACTGCCGGTTCGTGTTGGGATTTTCTCATATCACTTGGCTTTTGAGTCAAGTCACCAAGGGAGGAGTGAAAGCAAAATTCTTTTGGTATGAATCTCAACACAAGACATTCACAGAGTTGAAAGATCGCCTCTACACGACACCAGTGCTCGCATTACCGGACTTGCAACAACCATTTGAGGTCGAGACATATGCCTTTGACTATGCTATTGAGGCAGTCCTTACTCATCATGAGCATCCAGTGGCATATCATAGTGAGACACTTTCAGGCACAGTCTGGAAGTATCCCACTTATGACAAAGAGATGTACTCCATTGTGTAGGCCTGTCGACAATGGAAGCAATACATTTTGGGGAATGAAACAGTCATCCACACAGACCACTGACCCCTGCAGTTCATACAGACCCAAGGGAAATTGCAGAATGATCGCCATTAGAAGTGGTCCACATCCCTGCAATAGTTCCATTTGAATATCAAGTATAAGAAAGGCAGCACCAATATTGTTGCAGATTGCCTCAGTCGACCACTGATCATGGCGTTAACCACCGTAAGCATATTTTAGTATTTTACATTAATGAAATGAAGTATTATTTCCGCTGCATCTCTGTGTTTATGGTTATCTTTGTAATTTGTTGCGTTCCTGTTTAAATCCGGATCATTGGTATCAGAGCGGTCTGCTTTTTTTCTCTGTTTTTCTTTGCATGTCCCCAACGAGGTTGGGATATAAGGAGTTAGGGCTTGAACTGGTCGAACCTTTGCAAGACCAATCTCGCAAATCTTGATGGCCTCTTATGGCGGATGAAAAGAAAGACGAGGGGGCGGGAGATCCTATCAAAATCTTGCTCAAAGAAGCCTTCGAGAGACAAAGGAACGCGATGATGGACAACTTTGCCCAGATGCTTCAGTGGCTACCCAGGGGCCACGCATCAGCTTCCAACAGCTACTCTGGAAATGCCACACACTTTGAGGTACAAGTTAATTTTGAAATCCCCATATTCGAGAGATAGATAGATGCAGATGCCGTCGATAAATGGTTGAATCTGCTAGAGGGTTATTTTTTTATTCATGATTTTTCCAGTCGGGAAAATATTATTTTCGCTTTTCTCAAAGCAGCACCCCACATCAAGGATTGGTGGGAAACCTATTGCGAGCAAAAGGGTGAAAGTACAGGCTCACTATTTTCAGCTGCACCCACTTGGGATTCATTCTGGGATGCCATTAAGGAGCAGTAGTACCTTGTCGAAAGCTATGAGGATCAATACATAAAGTGGACCACGTTGTGGCAGGGAAGGAACCAAGATGTGCCGAAGTTTACCAATATTTTCCATACCGTTCGCACAAAGTTGGGTATCAAGGATTCGGATGAGCATTTGGTATTCAAATACTGCGACTGCCTGCACAGGTACATCCAGGAAGAAATAGAATTCCTAAACATCCCCTCGCTCGGCATGACATATTGATATGTCGTCAAGGTCGAACACAAGTTTAAACAGAAGAAGCGAGACTTTGGATCTGTGAATCCAAAGCAAGGGAAAGGTGCCCCCAAACCGAAAAACAAAGGACAAAGCCAAGGCAGGGCAGCCCAATACAACCCGCCAAAGCTGCAAGCAAGGAACATTGTCGTGAAGCCGAAAAAGGACATGGGAAAGTGGTGTGAGTTCCATAAGAGCTCCACTCACAACACAAGTGAGTGTCAGGCCAAGCAGTCACTGGTGGTCGAGCTAAAGGTTTCAAAATCAGATGCATGTTTCGACTCGGAGTCAGAACCCGAAAAGGGGAATGACAAAGGGAAGCTGATTATCGATGTGGAGCCTAATGCCACTGTTGCCACCACGACGATCCAGAAGGAGGAACCTGAAGATCTAGAGGAGGAGGAGTGTTTCTTCCACTCCCAGATGTGGGTAAAGGGCTCCCCGCAACAGTTCATTGTCGACAAAGGGAGCCAAAAGAACTTCATTTCGGGAGAGGTCGTGAAGCGACTGGGCTTATCGACCACAACACATCAACAACCGTACACCATCGGGTGGCTTCACCAAGGACGGGATGTTCGTGTGAGCCAGCAATGCCACCTTCCATAGAACATCAAGCCCTTCACGGAAGAGGTATTGTGTGACATTGCTCCCCTTGAAGTTTGTGATGTATTATTAGGACAACCATACTTGTGGAAGCGACATGCTGTGTATGAATCAAGGCCCCGTGCTGTTATTGTTACTTTGGGAAATAAGTTGTACAAGATACCAGAGATAGCACCGCCTATTGCCATTTCTTTTGTTACTACAAAACAATGTAGTCAGCGCTTTTCCAAAATCGAGAAATTTGTTTTCCTGATGATACACCCTCAAGGAAAGAAGAAGACGGTGGCCACAACCTCTAGACAGTGCCCCTCTGCATGACAACTATAGATGGACAAGGTTGTGGAGGCGTACAAGGACATCTTCACCTCCCTCGCAGGGGTTCCTCTTTACTGTTAGATCAGGCACTCCATTGATTTGACCCCAGGTGCACCGCTACCCAATGGACCAATCTATCGGCGCTCCATTCTGGAGAATGTTGAAATCAAGAGGCAGATTCAGGAGCTGCTGCAGAAAGGTCACCTTCATCCGAGTTCATCGCCCTGTGGGAGCCTGATTGTGTTGGTACAGAAGAAGGATGGGACTTGGAGACTCTATATTGACTATTGGGCGTTGAACAAGATCACTGTCCGTAGAAGGTACCCGATCCCACAAATTGATGACCTCCTGGACCAACGAAAGGGGGAAAAATATTTCAGCAAGATCGATTTGAAGTCAAGATATCACCAGGTACTAATCAAACCCTCCGATTTGTGGAACATTGCCTTCAAAACCAAGGAGGGCCTTTTCGAATGGTAGGTTATGTCTTTCAGATTGACGAATGCTCCTGCAACCTTCATGAGGCTAATGGATGACATCTTGCAGTCATTCACCAACTCATTTGTAGTGGTATACTTGGATGACATCCTGATCTTTAGCCAGAGTTTGGCTGAGCACCTACACCACATCTGACAGGTTCTCCAAACACTGTGGCAACACAAGTTATGTGCCAATTTGGAGAAATGCACTTTTGGCATGACCCACGTTCAGTATCTGGGATACATTATTGACGAGCAGGGGGTGCATGTGGATCCAGCCAAGATCCAAGTCATTCGGAATTGGCCATCTCTAACCACTCTAATAGAGCTCCGCAACATTCTACGTCTTGCCAACTTCTACTGCCGGTTCGTGTTGGGATTTTCTCATATCACTTGGCCCTTGAGTCAAGTCACCAAGGGAGGAGCGAAAGCAAAATTCTTCTGGTATGAATCTCAACACAAGACATTCACAGAGTTGAAAGATCGCCTTTGCATGGCACCAGTGCTTGCATTACCATACTTGCAACAACCATTTGAGGTCGAGACATATGCCTCTAACTATGCTATTGAGGCAGTCCTTACTCAACACAGGCATCCAGTGGCATATTACAGGGAAACACTTTTAGACACAGTCTGGAAGTATCCCACTTATGACAAAGAGATGTACTCCATTGTGTATACCTGCCGACAATGGAAGCAATACATTTTGGGGAAGGAAACAGTCATCCACATAGACCATTGACCCCTGTAGTTCATACACAGCCAAGGGAAATTGCAGAATGATCGCCATCAGAAGTGGTCCACATACCTGCAACAGTTCCATTTGAATATCGAGTATAAGAAAGGCATCACCAATATTGTTGCAGATTGCCTTAGTCGAGCACTGATCATGGCATTAACCACCGTGCCCAACTCGTGGGCACGAGACTTCTTTTTGGCCACTTCTCTACAAAAGTGACCCAGAATTCGGCCACACATATCAGACACTCTTGGAGGGTCAACATGTTCCTGATTTTCACATCCAGGATGCCTTGTTATGCCACCTGGGTCACCTTTGTGTTCCTTCAAGCGAGCATGCCAAGATGATTTGGGAAGCACACTATAGTCGGGCTTTTGGGCATTTTAGGGTCGAGAAAATGGTGGTAGTACTGTAGAAGTACTTCTATTGGCCAAATCTTCGACAGGATGTCGGGAAGTACATCAGATCAAGCATTTCCTGCGCCATTGCCAAACCGACTATTAAGAAGCAAGGCCTCAATACGCCACTGCCTACCCCTACTCAACCTTGGGAATCCATCTCCATGGATTACATGTCAGGCCTTCCTTCCACTAACCATGGAAACGACTGTGTTTTTGTGGTCATCGACAGGTTTTCGAAGATGGCCATTATGGCGGCCTGCAAGAAGAATATCACAGCAGAAGCCACTACTAAACTCTTTTTTGAACGAGTGTGGGTACACTTTGGGATTCCACAGTCTATCATCTTAGGTCGTGACAACAGGTTCCTCAACTACATTTTGGTCTAGTGTTTGGTCAATGCTGGACACCAAACTCACTAAGTCCACAACCTTCCATCCTCAAACTGATGGCCAGACAGAGGTTGTCAACAGGATGATCGTGCACATTCTGTGCATGTACAACTCAAAGCGTCCACGCACATGGGACGAGAGTCTCCCCTATGTTTTTAAAATAGCTACAACCGGGCTCTCCACAGCTCGAATGGCCACAACCCTTTTCAGGTGGGCTTGGGATTCCAGCCAATATGTCCCATTGATGTGGCCATGTCATTTGCAGCTACTCACGCATATTCAGCTCATCTCTAGTCCGAAACAGATAAGGAAAACACCTTCATTGAGCACATCCAACATATTCGCCAGCAGGTCCATGACATGATGGAGAAATCAAATACCAAGTACAAGCAACGACATGATCAACATTGGGTGCCACACAAGTTTCAGGTGGGCGACAAAGACTGGTTGCATTTGCAAAAGGAACGCCTTATCGGAGCCTATTGGAAACTCATACCACTCCGATATGGTCCTTACACCATTACCAAGGCTGTGGGAGACAATGCATTTGAGCTCAGCATTCCCCCATTCCTTGGCTTGTACTCGGTGTTCAATGTGGACTGCCTTCGGCCATACTCTCCACCATTACTAGATACATCCGACATTGCAGAACAATTCACATGCACAGAGTTAAATCTAAATTGCATGGAACAAGCTGCAACTGATCAGAGCATGGACACACAGATCAAGTACACTCACTAGCAGAATATCCATCTGTATCGAGTTGTCAAAGAAGGCTAACTCCTTCACCAGGGCAAGTGGTTCACTAAGGACCAAGTTCAATAGAAGTTTCCTCATCTCATGGAGGAACTCAATGCAATGGGGACCATTGCTTCCTAAGGGGGGAGGACTGATCTAGGTTGATATTTGGCCAGTTTCCAAGTCCACTTGGACCCCCACCATTGTTTCCTTCATCTTTTCAGTTTACTTAATTGTAGCATAGTTTATTATTTTTAGTAGTTTTTCGGTCTTGAACTTCCGAAGCTGTTTTGAGGCCCTAAACAACGTTTTTTGGAAAATGGGAGCAACATGGGTCCATGACCCGATGTTGCTTTTCCCAAAGTTGTAGTTTTCAGATAGATCTTTCTAACGAGATATTGTGCACGTCAAACAGAGATTGTATGCCAAAGTTACGACCCCAAGAATTTGATGTATCAATTTACCCAAATGGGCCCAGAGTTTGGCATTTCATCTTCTAGGGTTAAGTTTTTGGATGTTTAGGGTTTTCCATTGTTTCTCAACAATAAATAGGCCTTCGAGTTTCATTATAGCATAGTTCAGAGGCATGTAGCTGCCACATCTCTTCTCAGAGATAAGCTACCATCTCCCTCGCTGGTTTATTTCCATCGCTGTCTGTAAGCATATTTCAATATTTTACATTAATGAAATTAAGTATTATTTCTACTGCATCTCTGTGTTTATGGTTATCTTTGTAATTTGTTGCATTCCTGTTTAAATCCGGATCAACCAGACACTCCTGAAGGGAAACAAGTTCCAAATTTTCTCCTTCAGGATGCACTGTTATGCGACTTAGGACACATTTATGTTCCTTCAAGTGAGTGTGCCAAGATGATTTGGAAGGAGCACTACTATCGTGTTGCTCGAATTCTCGGAGTAGAGAAAACAGTGGTGGTATTGCAGAGGTATTTTTATTTGTCGAAACTTCATCAGGATTTTGTGAATTACATTAGATCCTACACTGCCTATGCCATTGCCAAACCAACCATCAAGAAGCAAGGTCTGTATACTCCTCTACCTACTCCTATCCAACCTTGGGAATCTGTCTCCATGGATTACATGTCGAGCCTTCCTTCTACTAAGCATGACAATGATTGCATTTTCGTGGTCGTAGACAAATTCTCTAAGATAGTCATCATGGCGGCGTGCAATAAGAGTATCACAGCATATGCCACTGCTAATCTCTTCTTTGAGTGAGTATGGGTACACTTTGGGATCCCACATTCCATTGTCTGAGATCGGGACAACAGAGTCCTGAGTGCATTTTGGTTTAGGTCTTTGGTCGATGCTGGATACAAAACTTACTAAGTCCACAACTTTCCATTCCCCAAACTGATGGCCAAACTGAGGTTGTCAGCAGGATGATCGTACACATTTTTCGCATGTACAAATTGAAGCATCCATGCACGTGGGATGAAAGTCTCCCCTATGTCCAACGCAACTACAATAGAGCTCTCCCCAACTCAACAAGCCATATTCCCTTTAAGGTAGGGTTGGGATTTCAGAGATTATGCCCCATTGATGTGGCCATACCATTTGTAGCCACTGAGGTAGATTCGGCTCACATTCAGTCTGAAGTTGAAAGGGATAACAACTTCATTGAGCGCATTCAACACATCCGCCAACAAGTCCATGATATATTGGACAAAGGCAATTCTAAGTACAAGCAACGCCATGATCAACATCGAGTGTCGCACAAGTTCTGGGTGGGTGATAAGTTTTGGCTGCATTTTGCAGAAGGAGTGCCTTGCTAGACTCTATTGCAAGCTTCTCCCGCTCCGATATGCGCCATACACCATCACCAAGGCCTTCAATGACAATGTTTTCGCGCTTAACATCCCACCGTTCCTTGGTCTGCACCCAATGTTCAATGTAGATAACCTTCACCCATACTTTCCACCATTGTTGGACACATATGACATTGCAACACAACTAACACAACCAGAGCTGAACCTGGACTACATGGAACATTCCACAACTGATCAGATCCTGGACACACAGATCAAGAACACTAACAAACAGAGGATACAACTATATCAAGTTGTCAAATCAGGTCAACTCCTTCACCAGGGAAAGTGGTTCAGTAGGGACCAGGTTCAACAGAAATTTCGTCACCTCATGGAGGCTTTGCATGCAATGGGGGTGATTGCTTCTTAAGGGGGGAGCAATGATCCAGTTGGATATTGGTGGCCACTCACTTATTCCAGCTAGACCCCCTAGTAAGTTTCATATGTTTCCTTGTTCTTTTCAACATTACTATTTTTAACAGTTTTTTGGGTCTTGAACTCTCGAAGTAGTTTGGACCCCCTAAACTGCGTTTTTTTTGGGATCCACGTCAGGCCCAAAACCCAAGTCATGGGCCGGCAAAACCTGTAGTACTCATAGAAAACTTTCCAACAAGGTATCATATGCACCAAACAGAGATAATATGACCAAGTTATGACCTCGGGAAGTTGGCTGCCCAACTAACCCCAAAGAGGCCCACAAACTCTTGGTGATACATCTTCTCGGGTTAGGGTTTTGGTTGTTTAGGGTTTCCTCATGTTTTTCAATAATAAATAGGCCCTTGAGCCTTATTGTAAGATAGTTCGGAGGCATGTAGCCGCCACATCTCTTCTCAGAGATAACCTACCATTGCCTGAGCTATCTTATTTCCATTTTGTTTGTAAGCATAGTTCAATAATTTTCTATTAATGAAATGAAGTGTTTTTATACTGCATCTCTGTGTTTATGATTATTTCTGTAAGTTGTTGCATTCCTTTTTAAGTTCGGATCACTCAGCGTTAGCAACCCCAAAGCCATTCTGCAAGAAATTAGAAATATTGAACGATCTTTCCTTTGGGGAGGAGAAAAGTAGGAAAAAAAATTGGGTCCTTGTGGCCTAGAAATAATATGCAAAACCAAAACATTGGGTGGATTAAGCTTGAGAGACCCGAAAATCTTTAGTCGAGCCCTAAGAGACAAAACCTGGTGGAGATGGCTCAAGAATCCAAGAGCTTTATGGGGCAAAATATGGAAGGAAAAATATGCTTCGAACATAGACAAAAACCATCTTATACACATGGAACGGGATATTAAAGGCTCACACCTTTGCAATATATATATATATATATATATATATATATATATATATTATATATATATATTATATATTAATGTTAGTTTATATGAATTTTGAGATAATTGTAGGATAATATGTAGTTTGAGTAATTGCAATTTAGGGGATGGATTATATTTTGCTTAGGCATATATCAATTTTTAATATAATTAGATTTTGGCATACAGAGTTTTGAATCAATAATTTTTTACACCATGGAATATCTTAATAGAACACCTTTTCCCATATATTCTAATTTACATTTTATTTTTTAATAAAAATTTCAAATAAAATATGATAAAAATTAACACTGGTTTACATTTGTTTCCATTTGAAACTTTATTTTTTTGGAAACTTTCATCCTTCGTTATCTAAACTAACCTAGTAAAGAATATAAATTAGTGGAGTTAGGATGTGTGACCAGGTTAGAATATGGTGATGAGAGTTACTATATTTCTTATTAAGCAAAATAGGTGAAAAAAAAGAAAAAGATAATTAACAAAGCTATAAAAAGATTGAAAAGTTTTATTATTTTTCATTTATAAATTATAGTTTGTATTTTTTTAATAATTATATTAAACAATATAATTTACATTTTAGAATAGAAAAATTATAATGTTTATTTTAATTATGTTGAAAAGTAATTTATTAGTTTAGTATGAGAGAAGATGTTTTCACTCTCTCACGTTACCATTTAAAAATAATAAAATAATATTTATATTAACAAATTAAAAATAGTAATAATAAAAACATTACTTTAATTTCCCACTTGAGATAAAGTAATTGAAAAAAAAAAAATAATAATTTAATTTATAATTGCTTTTCTAGTTTTTTTTTTTTTTTTTTTCCCGGAAAAAATCAAAACTTTTTATTAAGAGTGATAAAAAGTTTTACAAGCAATTGAATCATATGCCACCACATCTGGCACAGGAGTCTGCTGTTCTGCTCAACATTTAAGGAGCTGTTCTGCTGTTCTGTTGGACACAAACCCTTTACATTCAACCTCCCAACGGAGGTGCAAAAGCAACCATGTAGCATATATGCGATACAAAAACTGGGGTCTCCTTCACCAGAAGGAAAACAACCCCAAAAAACAGAAAATATATATGTCTTAAAGGCCGTGAGCAGTTCCAGATTGCTATGATTTTAAATATGCTGCTACTGATAACAAGAACTAAAGAAAACAAAGCTGGAAAAAACATAAATATACATATAATATATAATGCCGCTACAAAACTGCTGTCAAAATAATGCTGGAGGTCCGATGTCAAAGAGACTGTGCATAAGGAGGCATATTTGATCTGACTGAATGCCCCTGTCTGATCTCTTCTATGACCCAGTTGCCCATATCCTGTTGAACACCAGCTTTAGAAAGCTGGTCTGCTTCTTCATTCTTGTCCCTGTAAATGTGGCTGATAGAAAAAATATTAAAAGATGCCTTTAATAAGAAAACTTCATCCACTAGAGTCCTCAATATCTGATTTTGACAAGATGCTTTTCCAATGACCCAATTTATGACATTAAGAGAATCCCCAAAAATCTGTATCCTGTTTATGTTTCTGTGAAGAAGCCAGCATAAAAGGTAACGAAGAGCTGATAATTCCGCATAGTTATTGGTGCCATAACCCAGCCCAACAGAAGCTTTTAGTGAGTGATCAGGATCGATATGTATGCACAGACCAGCTCCCGCCCTGTTATTTTGTGAAGCCCCATCAAAAAAACCTCAAGGGATGCCTTCCTGAATGATGGTTTCTTTTTGTTTTTGCTTAGGATCTTTTTGCTCAGGGGGCGGTAATGCAGAGTAAATGGCCGCTATGTTAGTGGCAATGACGAAAGAGGGAATGTCCGTGTCTTGAAAAATGCTTTTGTTCCTGGCAAGCCATATTCCCCAGCAGAATATGAGAGGCAGGTTTCTCAGGTTTCCATCAGGAAAGTCTTGCCACCATTTTCTCCAAGCTGACTCCAAAGAATCGAGACCCCACCTAGCATGTATCTTGAGCAGCGTAGTGACCTCCTCCCAGATCTGTCTTGTGAAAGCACAAGATATGAAAAGGTGGTTTATGGATTCATCATCTGACTTTCACAGTGGACATCTACCAGGCCCAACTAAGAATCTTGCCTGTAGAATTTCCCAAGTTGGGACCTTTCTTTTTAAGATACACCATAGAAAAAGTCTGGCCTTTGCTGGGCTTTTGAGTTTCCACAGATTTTTGGCCCACCAATCCGGAATGTCCCAGCCTTTCTTTCCCATCAAGAAAAGGTATCCATCTTTAGGCGAGTAATCCCCTGTTTTACTCTGGGCCCAAAGCAAGCAGTCAGGTTCCTCTTTTATCCTGACATTTGAATGTTGAAGTTCTTTTATGAAAACCTCCCACTCATCCTTCCACCTGACATTTATTCCCAGATCGTCATCATCCTTCCAAGCCTGTCCCCAAATAGTAGACTGTCCAACCTTCTCCACCTGATTTAGTGATGTAATACCTTTACTGTCCAGATGTCTGAGAAGTCCGGGTGACAGAGCATAATATTCATTGCATCCTACCCAAGGGTCTCTGCCAATCCTGATGAGTCTACCATCACCAACTTTCCAAGCTAAGCCTTGATCGATCACGGAAAAAGCTTCCACCGTGGCCTTCCAAATGACAGAAGCATTTTTTATCTTCTTGTTTTGACTCCGAATCCAGTCTTCCAAGGGGGTGGGGTCAATGTATTTCCTTTTTACCACTCTTGTCCATAAGTTTTCCATAGTTATTAGCCTCCATCCGGATTTTGCAGCGAAAGAGAGACTGAATTCCGGAAGTCTTTTAATGCCCCATCCACCCCATTCTTTTGGTCTGGCCACTTTGTCCCAAGCCACCCAAGGCAGCACTGAGGATTCCTTTGTGCCAGCCCATAGAAATCTACTGCATATTTTCCTGATTTTCTCCAGCACTCCTTTGGGGATCCACGTCAGGGCAGCCCAGTATACCGGAATAGCTAGAAGAACTGATTTAATAAGAGTCAGCCTCCCAGCTCTGGATAACCACCTGAAGCTCCAATGTGATATTCTAGCTTCAATTTTGGCTATGAGCCAGTTCCAATCCTCTTTTTTGTAGCCAACAGGCTTTAACCAGAATCCCAAATATTTGAAAGGAGTATCCAGGGGCTGAATAGGGAATGGAAATAAATTAGCCAGACTGTTCCTTTCCCTTCTTACAAAATCTGCCACACAAGCTTGGGACTTTCTTGTGTTAATCTGCATTCCAGTAGCTTTAAGGAAGAGATCAAAAATGCATTTTAATTCCTTTAGTTCATCAGGGGAGCCATTAGTGAAAATCAAAATATCATCAACAAAAAGGAGGTGTGTGATGAAGAGATTGATTGCTACCTCTATACCCTTTACCTTTTCCGTCCTTCTGGCTTTATGTATAAGTCTGCTTAGTCCTTCTGCCACAAGAAGGAACAGGAGGGGCGATAAAGGGCACCCTTGCCTTAATCCCCTCTGATTGATGAAGAAAGAGGAGGCCGCACCGTTAACCAGAACAACAAAACTGACATTTGTGATGCACCCCATAATCCAGCTAACAAAAGAATAGTTGAAGCCGAGATGTGTAAGCAACATCCGCAAATAGAGCCAACTGATCCGGTCGTATGCTTTGGATAAATCTATTTTGAGCACAACACCCTTCTTTTTCTTCATCCTGATACTATGAATAACCTCCTGGGCAACCCCAATGGCTTCATGAATTTGTCTTCCATCCAGGAATCCAAATTGTTCCATCGATATGTTTCGAGATAGAATTGGAGCTAATCTGAGAGCAATAACCTTAGCAATAATCTTGTAGATGCAGTTACACAAGGATATTGGCCTGAAGTCTTTGAAGCTTTCTGGATCATCCTTCTTCGGAATAAGAGCTATAAAAGTTGAGTTGAAGGGTCTATATACTGCTCCTTTCTGTCTCGACTCTTCAACTACTTCAGTTATTTCTGATCCCAATTGTTCAAAAAAATGTAGGAACAGCTCTATTGTCTAGCCATCTGGGCCTGGGCTCTTGTCCTTGCCCATGAGCTTCATAGCTGCTTCAACCTCCTCCTTTGAGACCGGGGAGGACAGTGCTTCTGTTTCATCTTCCTCAATGAACCTTGGAAAGCTTTGTGCCGATTGGAGGACTTCTGCAATAGTTGCCTCCCCAGGATCTGAGAAAATATTTTGAAAATGTCTTTTCCCTAACCCAGAGAGCTCTGAGAAGGAATTAACCATTCTCCCTTCTTCGTTTTTAAGGCGCCATATAGTATTTGCAGCTTTCCTACCTTTAGCAAAGTTATGAAAAAACTTAGTATTCTCATCCCCCGATTTAATCCAGACTGCCCTACTTTTTATCCTCCATTCTTCTTCCTTATCTAGTAGGATTTTATTTTGTTGTTTCTCCAAATGTAGGATTCTGTCTTTGGATGACTGGGAGGAGTAACCATCAACCTCCATACTTTCCAACTGCTTCAATTCCTCCCTAATATTTCCCAACTCCTCATTTTGCTTTAGCCTTCTTTCCTTTGCCTAGGAGATTGTGGCTTTCTTCAGATTTTTAAGATTCTCCATGAACAAAAAACTCCTATCCTCAACAGAGTTAGGAACAGGGTGGCTCCATGTATTATTAAACAGATTGCAGAAAGAGAGATCATGAAGCCAAGCAGGATTGAACTTGAAAGGGGCGGGAGGCTTGGGAGGAGGGAGAAAAAGGTCTAAAAAAACAGGGAAATGGTCCGAGTTTCCTCTTTCCTCGACCCACTGTTTGATCATGGGAATTTTTGTTAACAGGGGCTCAGCTATCAGAAAACGGTCAAGTCTTTTAGCAATTCGATCCTCACCCATTCTTCGATTTCTCCAAGACGGCTTTAATTTGATCGGAGAAGGATCAGTGAAATTGTTATCCGAAATGAGGTTAAGGAAGAAATCTGTAAGAGGGTCTTCTCTGGCAGAAGGCCCCCAAGCTTCAACTCTGCCAATGGAGAAATTTAACTCACCACCCAGAAGCAAGAAAGGGGCCTTTATCATCGATTTCATCATCAGATTGTCCCAAAAAGATTCCCTGCCCTGACAGGGCCCGTAGACATTTACCAAGGTAATAGGGAAAGAGAAATCTGGGGAAAGAACCTCCATTCCCAATACAGATTTCATAGCCCATTGGTTTATAATTTTAATCCGACCTTCTTTAATTCCAATGGAAATGCCCCCCGAATGACCAGAAGAGTCAACAACAGTAAAAATCCATCCTGGTAAAAGAGATTTTAGCAAGGCCTCAACCTCTACGGCCTTACCCAACGCTTCTTGCAGGAAGATTACATCTAGATTAGAATTGTTTATCCACTCTTTTAATGCCAGTTTTTTAGGTTTGCTGGCCAAACCTCTACAATTCCAGGATGTCAAAATCATTTTATAACATTTTCAGGGGGATGGGCTGCTCTAAGAACCCCCGGGATGGAGTATTGTTTGCCATCTGCAACGTCTAGCTTGGCTTTAATCTTTGCTTTGGACATATCTGACTTTCTACCTCGCTTATTTTTGAGACAATTTTGTTCAAAGGTTTGTCCCAATCCACCTACAGTCCCAGGATCATTAAGTTTCCCACCCAAAGATCTCAGGTTATAGGGACAGGGAGATCTGGCAGCCGAAAGAGAGAGGGGGGGCCAAAAGTCTTCACGGTTAATATCCAGAGCTGGTAAAGCATCAGCAATAATGTTTATGGAAGGGGATATAGGATTATTTACCACAGATTCATCAGCAATTTTATCATGTACATTACCGGTTTGAGGCATTACGTAATTATGTTCCATGGTTTCATAAACATTATATTCATGTACATTACAGGTTTGAGATGAAACATGCGGGGAAACAAGGACATGCTCAGGCAAAAGATGTGTAGAAGGAAAGGTCCTTGACATACCCTTTTCTTCGTCTTCGCAATGAACTTGTGTTGCCAGGACTGTCTTGACATGCTCCTCCACGATCATCGAAACTTTGACAGGTTCCTCCACATGCACTGTCGAAAAGTTTTCAATTCCCGGATTTCCCTCTTGGTTCAGGACAGTTGCATCCACTGGGACTTTATCAGATTCCTCTGCCTCCATATCCGCTACTCCGTGCATCTCCGGGATTTCGTTCTCCATAGATAGCTGATCAGGGTCATGGACATTTCCTCTATTTGCAGAGGCCCGCCAAAAGTGTCGCCTCCTTCGCTTCAGTGGGCAATCTTTAGCCAAATGCCCATACTCATGACAGAGATGGCATCGGAACGGAAGATATTCATAATCTAATATCTGCTCAAAAACGTAATCCTTATACTGGAGATTAATTGTTTTTGCTAAGCCTTTGCTCGGATTAAGGGTGGCCAATATACGTGCCATTGTTCGATCCTTTGTGTGCAAAAAGGTCATATCTGCCTCCAGATATATCCCCAACCTGTTACCAATGGTTTTAAACACTTCTTCAGTCCACAGGAAGGAAGGCAAACCCGGAACACGAATCCACACAGGAAACTCGTCGGCTCTCTCCTTGAAAGCATCAAACATGGGTGTCCATTTCTTTAGCAGAATGGGAATGTTCCCAATATGCCAATTGCGCTGGAGAACCCATTCTGCCGAGTCTTTATCTACAAAACAGAGCTTAAACCAACCCTTGCCTAGAACTTGAGCTTCAAACTGAAGCGGTCTATCCGTTACAAAACAGGATTCTCCCCACTCTTGCAGAAACTCAGAGGAGCATTTCCTACCTCGGGCTCTTCCTACCAAAGTGCATTCTGTAACAGCTAATGATTCTTCAATAGATACCTCCATTCCAAGGACCAGATTGCCCTCTATCGCCTAAGATCCAATGGGTCTTTGAGGCTTCCTCTTCGCCCCTTTAAATCCTAATTCTTCCACCTGGGTACCATAACCCTTACGGTTAACGTTCCTTTCTGAGTTTGTCTGCGGAAGGCCCCCACTGGATGTTATCTCCGGCTGAGGCGGATTTTGTTTTGCCAAAACTGCTTCCACTTTCCCAAAAGAAATCAGACCCTTAGCCGGCCCATCAGAAACTGCCCGCTCCTCAACAGTTAGATCTCCGGGGCCCTGAACAAACGGCCCTTCCAGGGAGTGGGATACCCTTGGCAGCGAAGCCCTAGAAATCGGGGGAAGCCCCTCAAAGGCCCTTAAAGGGCGATTACTTGCAGCGAGCCCTAAAATTGGAAGATCTTCAAAACCTTTAGTCAGCTGAAGATGCGGATAGTCTTTTTTACCTTTTGGGTCCAAGGGTAATCCTTCTTCTGCTGCTCCTCTGGGAATCGAAACGCCGTCACTCTGCTTAGAACCGACTTCTATGTTTGAATGAAGCTCCGTATTTCCCGCCGCCTTGTCCACTAAAGGAAACAGAGGGGTATCATTTGGATTTAGTTCTCCACGCCTCGACAGGTCGAAAGCCCCAAAATAATGCTCCACAGCCTGAGCGTTAGTCTCTTTCCCCCACATGGACAAAATGTCTTCTAATGCTGGGTCCAAATCGACTAAATCTGCGGGGTTAACCATGGTTATCAAGGAGCAGTTGCTAGTCAATGGCGAAAACCTTCACGGTTCTTGTTGGGAGAAACGAAACAAATGCGGTTGTTCAAACTGTAATAAAACAAAATGAAATGGTAACTCAGGAATATGACAACAGGCCTAAACCGCCGCCGGGTATAACCTCCAGCTACCAGACAACAGTGATCCCGCGCCGGCAACTGTTCTGCAACCCTCTGACCTTGCAGACTAACCGGGGCCCTTGCGAGTTTCCAAGCAGCTTCCAGGATTCGAAACCCTAGTCGCCTCCATTGTTTTCCTCCTTAGATCTGCAGGTTAATCATTGAAGAGATAACTTTATCATTTGGAATCCATGCATCATTGATAACTAGTGACAGAACATCAACATATAAATCTTTGACAGTAACGGAAGAAGTATCCAGACATTAGCAAAGATATGCAACAAGGTATGCTTATGGAACTATAAGGCTAACAAGGGACTTTAGGGTTATAATAGTTGCTCCCCTTGAACCAACAGACTGTGGCAAACCAATGTCAAAAATAGAAGAGCAAACATGAAATGATGAATGCATATAAGAGTCTCCCCCTGAATCTGTGCCATTTGTATCAATCGTTGAGATTCATACCTGCTTTCTACTTTTTCATATGAAGGAGATTTGTAATTCCTTCCGTACCTAATATGGAGTAGATATGTGGCATCTAAAAATAATGATGATATTATAATTCATTATGTGTTCAATTGACATCATATATATATTAGTGTGGGTGATATTTAAAATATTTAAATATCCATATTAAATGACATAATTTGATATCAACTTGAGTAATTATTAGGTGGTTGGGTGGAATAGTTGTTATCTATCACACTCAAGAATTTATATATTATAAATAAAATATTTCAATATGCTCGCACACACACATACACACATATATATCTGTGTGTGTAATAGATCTATGTTAACCCCAAATCTAAATATTTTTTAAAGCTTTGCAACTCATGAGATAACATCAAGAGTTAACATGCTATATATATATATATATATTAGGCAGCTTATCTTTCAAAATCACTGATTCTCTAGAAATTCTTTGTCTCGTTTAAAAGAAAATTATATGATTTATAAAATGATCATATATATATATATGAAAATCATTTTAATAAATCATATTATATATTTTAACGAGAAGAAGAATTTCTAGAGAATCAATGATTTCAAAGATACGCTGTCATTATTACACCAGATATAACTATTTCATAAATTCCACAAACATGCTAGTTACAACATGTCTTTGTGTACCTGAACCCATGCAGTTGGGAAAGAAATTGTTCACCAAACCAATAGAACTAAGATCCTTGAAAAAAGAGACCATATTTATTAAAATATAAACAATTATTATTACTAAAAAATATATTTAATGATACTCTTGTCATGGGGAAACCTAGTAGAGGCACTCGTCAATTGGGGTTATCTTGGGTGGTTGGGCGGAATTGTTATTATCTTCGCCACCCAAGTTCAAATCCCCACCAGTGACATGATGAACTATAATATCTTGATAATTATTGTCATAATGATTGTGCCTAGTGAACTTTTAAGTGAGTATGATTGCGAGATGGCATGGTACCATCAACCTCACTCTAGCTCTCGGGTTGAGAGGGAGGAAGTGTCAAGCGGAAAGAGTTATATTTGCGGACAAATCTAACCTCCCTAGGAGTCTAAGACTCTCTAGTGACAAACAAACCAAACAAGAGCAATCCTTCTCTAAACACACCTAATTCTATGAGAATTCAAATGTTTTCGATCTTACCTTAGGTCCAACGCTTGTTGTAGCAGTCCAGCCTTGCTGATCCAGATGAGCTCCTCCTTCACTTTCAGACCTGCATACACTAACAAAGCAAAAGATTACATAACACCTGAATATTCATCATAAAACAAAGCATATTCATCACATAGACCAAGGAGTACATGAAATAATTCATTAACAACAAATCATTGAGAAGAATGGACTTATTTGTATTAAAGGAACAAAAAAGGAACCATTACAACCTGAGCCTTGGTGTTGTGCAAGCTCCTCCCAGGGTCCAACAAGAGATTTCCTCTACTTTGACAAGCTCACCCACTTCCAATATGGAAACAAGAAAGGATGGTAATCTCTCCTCACAAGTTTACAGTGGAAGTCCTAATTCCAGCAGCATTTACCCTTTGGAATGTTCAGCTTCCAACCTGCCCTCCTCTGGCCCAATGCTTGTATTTATAGTGTTCTAGAGGAAGTGATTCAGTTCCAACATCAATGGGATACTCCCTCTTTTGTATGGGGTAGCTCCTCTCTTGATGGGATAAGTTCCTCTATCATAGGGATGCATGAACCATCTGGAGGCGCTCAATACACGTCAAACACTCTTCTAGAAGGCTCTAGAAGTGACCACAAGTAACTTTTTTTAAGATGAAACTCGCGCCTTTTGACCTTTACAGGAGTACGCACCCATCCCTTGGTTTACAGAGCGTACAAGTACGCAGGTACAATGAGCTTGGGATGCGTACACGCAGGCAAGGTAGAGAGAACGTGCGTACCCAGAGATAAACATGTTTTTTAATGACTTTCTCTCTTTTTTGAAGTTTGACATGGAGAGCAGAGGTATAAGGCTTGACAAGGAGGATAATATGACTATTGATGGAGCGATATTAACTGCAGATAGTCATGGTGACAAATTTCAGTGTAACAGATTGCCCCCTAAAGTGCGAAGCCTGTAATAGATAAGGGTTTTTTATATCATCTAGGAAGGGTGAAGTACTTTATCATTTCAAGGATTATCTCGTGGAGAGCCTGGTCAGAACCTGCAATTTTCAACACAAAATACATGTATAATATTATATCATACTGAGGTAGGCATTCCCATGCTCAGATTAAAAAACTTTAACTATTGGACTAACTACTCTGGTACAAGAATGATTTCATAATACATCATAATCATAGACTCGTGCAGACACAGTATGGACGCAGCCATCTGTTTATGATTGGTCTACAACATAACGAATACAAAACTCCTTGCAGCCTGGATGGTGGAAACTAGATCCAGGGTCTTTATTTCTGCTCCCCGAATTGGTACGATTCTAGCCATGTGAATAAATGAGTCGATGTCGAACATGGTAGAAACCACTTGATTACCAGTCA
>APFE030980865.1:32801-56975 GCA_000404065.3 Pinus taeda
GCAGAGGCATGGGGCTTGACAAAGAGGACAATATGGCTATTGATGGGGCCATAGAATTGCAGATAGTCAAGGTGACAAAATTCAGTGTAACAGGAAGATTTCTTTACTCGAAAAAAATAAGGAAAAAAGATAAAAAACCTAACAAAGGCACTCAAATCCATTTTAAATGATTTCTCTAATGCTTTTGGAATATACATTAATCTTGTCAAATCACAAATCTTTTTCAATACCCTTATAGCTATCCAAGTTCACATAACTAGACTACTTGGCATTAAAAGGAGTTCCCTTTTGTCCAAATATCGTGGAGAGCCTCTAGTGGACAATTCTCTCGAACGAAAGATTTGGGAAGAGATTTAACAATAATTTGAAAGAAAACTCTCTCGTTGGACTTTCAAATCTCTTAACCTTGTGGGTAGACTCGCTCTCCTTAGATCTATCTTGCAATTTATTTCGGTTCATCTTCTCTCAGTGCTCCAGGTGGATATTGGTGGTCACCCACCTATTCCACCTAGACCCCCCAGTCAGTTTCATTTGTTTCCTTGTTCATTTCAACATTTACTATTTTTAACAGTTTTTGGGTCATGAACTTCTAGAGCAGTTTTGACCCCCTAAACGACGTTTTTTGGGGGTCGCAACAAGTCCGTGGCCGACGGAAAGGGCCTAGGACGAAACATGTAGTACTTAAAGAGACCTTTCTAACAAGGTATCGTACGCGCCAAACAGAGATAATATGACCAAGTTACGACCTCGGGAAGTTGGCTGCCCAATTAATCCCAATGGGGCCCACAAACTCTTGGTGTTACATCTCCTGGGGTTAGAGTTTTGGTTGTTTAGGGTTTTCTCATGGTTTCCAATAATAAATAGGTCGTTGAGCCTCATTGTAACATAGTTCAGAGGCATGTAGCTGCCACATCTCTTGTTATAGATAAACTACCATCGCCTGAGCTATCTTATTTCTACTCTGTTTGTAAGCATAGTTCATTGTTTTTCTATTAATGAAATCAAGTGTTTTTCTTCTGCATATCTGTGTTTATGATTATATTTGTAAGTTGTTACATTCTTGTTTAAGTTCGGATTAGTGGTATCAAGGCGGTCTACTCTTTCTCTGTTTTTCTTTGCATGTCCCCAACGAGGTCTGGATATAAGGAGTTAGGGATTGATCTGGTTGAGCCATTGCAAGATCAACCTCACAAAACCCGATGACCTCCCTAGGTGGAAGACAAGAAAGACGAGGGGGCATGAGATCCTTTCAAAATGTTGCTCGAGGAAGTCCTCGAGCAACAAAGGGACGTGATGATGGATAACTTTGCCCAAATCCTTCGACGACTACCCACAAGCGATGGATCTTCATCGAATAGACACTCTGGAGGTGCCATTCCTTTTAAGGTACAAGTTAACTTTGATATTCCCATATTCAAAGGCCTAATATATGCAGACATCGTAGATAAATGGTTAAATCAATTGGAAGGATATTTTTCAGTTCATGACTTTTCCAATCGGGAAAAAATTACTTTTGCACTTCTTAAAGCTGACCCACACGTCGAGGATTGGTAGGAAACATACCGTGAACAAAAGGACAAGAGTGAACCCTTGTTGTTTTCAGTGGAACCCTCTTGGAATTCTCTTCGAGACGCCATATTACTCTGTCAAGAGCTATGAAGACAAATACATAAAGTGGACCACACTACGACAGGGAAGGAACCAAGATGTGCCAGAGTTCACAAATACTTTTCATACCCTTGGCACAATGCTAGGTATCAAGGATACTGAGCGACATTTGGTGCTCAAGTACCACAACTGTCTACATAAGTACATCTAGGATAAGATCGAGTTCCTGGACATTTACTCACTCGCCACATCGTATCAATAGCTGTCAAGATTGAGCAAAAGTTTAAACATAAGAAGTGGGACTTTGGATCTGTGAATCCAAAGCGAGGAAATGGCACCCCCAAACCATAGAACAAAGGACCAAGCCAAGGCGGCGGTACCTAGGACAACCCGCAGAAGCCACAAGCAAATAACAACACCCTGAAGATGAAGAAGGACACGGGAAAATGGTGTGCGTTTCATAAGAGCTGCACTCACAATACAAGTGAGTGTTGGGACAAACAGTCACTGGTGGCCGAGCTGAAGGCTTCCAAATCAGACGTAGGTTCCGACTCTGAATCAGAATCCGATAACATAATTGACAAAGGGAAGTATCAATGATGCGGAGCCTGGTGCCATCGTGGCCACCACCAAGATCCAGAAGATTGAGCCCAAAGATCCAGAGGAGGGGGAACGCCTCTTCCACTCACAGATGTGGGTGAAGGGTTCTCCGCTGGAGTTCATTGTCGACAACGGGAGCCAAAAGAACCTCATTTCAGCAGAGGTCGTGAAGCGGCTGGGCCTAAAGACTTAAACACGTCCACAACCATACACCATCAGGTGGCTTCACCAAGGATGAGATCTTCGTGTCAGCCAACAGTGCCACCTTTCCTACAACATCAAGCCCTTCACAGATAAGGTATTGTGTGACGTTGCTCCTCTTGAAGTTTGTGATGTATTGTTAGGACAACCATGCTTATGGAAGCGACAAGCTGTATATGAGTCTAAACCTTGCTATGTGATTATTACTATTGGTAATAAGTTGTACAAGATATCAAAGATATCCTTGCCTATTGCCATCTCTTTGATCACTGAAAAGGAATGTAGTAAGATAATTTCCCAGATTAGGAAATTTGTTTTAATAATGATTCGCCCCCAAGGCAAGAAGAAGGTTATGGCCACGGGTTCCAAGAAGGGCTCCTCTACACAACAACAATAGATGGACAAGGTCGTGGAGGAGTATAGGGATATTTTCGCTTCACCCATAGGAGTACCTCTGCACTGCCACGTCAAACACTCCATCGATCTGACTCTTGGCGCATCATTGCCCAATGGATCGATCTATTGACTCCCTGTATGGAGAACGATGAGATCAAGAGGCAGATTCAAGAACGATTGCAGAAAGGACACATTAGGCCAAGCTCATCACCTTCTAGGAGCCCGACTGTATTGGTACAAAAGAAGGATGGGCTTGGAGGCTTTGTATTGACTATCAGGTGTTGAACAAGATCACTGTCTGGAATATGTACCCAATCCTGCGAATTGATGACCTTATGGACCAGCTCAAGGGGGCCAAATATTTCAGCAAGATTGACTTGAAGTTAGGTTATCACCAGGTACCTATTGAACCCTCAGATGTGTGGAAGATTGCCTTCAAATCCAAGAGGGCCTTTTCGAATGGTTGGTCATGTCGTTCGGATTGACGACCCTTCACCAATGCATTCATGGTGGTGTATTTAGATGACATTTTGATCTTCATCCGAAGTTGGGAATAACACCTCCACCATATTCGACAGGTCCTTCAAACCCTGCGCCAACACAAGCTGTGTGCTAACTTGGAGAAATGCACCTTTGGCCTGACCCAGGTTCAATATCTGGGGTACATCATTGATGAGCAGGGTGTACATGTGGACCCATCCAAGATACAAGTAATTCGGGATTGGCCAGCCCCAACCACTCTAACAGAGCTCTGCAACTTTTTGGGTCTTGCCAATTTCTACCGTAGGTTCGTGTTGGGGTTCTCTCATATCACTTGGCCTTGAAGTCAAGTCACCAAGCGAGGATAAAAAGCAAATTTTTTTTGGTCGAAAACCCAACAATAAGCATTCTTCGAGTTGAAGAATCACCTTTGTTCTGCACCAGTGCTAACATTACCAAACCTGCAACAACCATTTGAGATTGGGACAGATGCCTCCGACTATGCTATTGGTACGGTTCTTACTCAACATGCGTATCCCGTGGCTTACCACAGTGAGACACTTTCAGACACAGTTCGAAAGTACTCAACATACGACAAAGAAATGTATTTCATTGTGTAGACCTATTGCCAATGGAAGCATTACATTATGGGGAAAGAAACGGTCATCGATATAGACCACCCACCCCTACAGTTCATACAGACATAAGGGAAGTTGCAGAACGATCACCATCAGAAATGGTCCACCTATTTGCAACATTTCCATTTGAACATTAAGTATAAGAAGGGAAACACCATTAATGTTGTTGGTTGCCTTAGCCGACCACTGGTCATGGCGTTGATCACTGTGCTCGACTTTTGTGGGTACGAGACATCGGGGTGGCTGCATATTTACAAGAGTGATCCAAAAATCGACAGCATATACCCGACACTCCTAGAAGGGAAGCAAGTTCGAAATTTTCACCTTCAGGATGCACTGTTATGCGACTTGGGACACATTTATGTTCCTTCAAGTGAGTGCCAAGATGATTTGGGAGGTGTACTACAATCATGTTGCTCAAATTCTCGGAGTAGAGAAAGCAATGGTAGTATTGCAAAGGTATTTTTATTTGCTAAAGCTTTGTCAGGATGTTGGGAAGTACATTAGATCCCACACTTCCTACGTCATTGCCAAACCAACCATCAAGAAGCAAGGTCTATATACTCCTCTACCTACTCCTAGCCAACCTTGTGTTAGGATATTCCGACACATAGGAAATAGTTAAGTATAACTTGGTCTAGTGTAGAGTTAGGTAAAGTGTGTTTCTTTACTATGTACTTTTGTAACTTACAATCCAATGGTCACAACATGTAGTGATCCGATGGTTCATTCCTCTCCTCGTATTACGACACTTGATCCGTGGCTTAACACCTGATGGTCGCATGATCTCTATTAAAGAGCATGGAGGGTCATTTGTAGGGTAACCGTTCATGAGAGAAGCTTATGTAAATTTTCATTCTTTTATTAATAAATTGCCTGAAGTGGCCGTGTTGGCTTAGGCTATGGACTGTTTCCCTCTTTGAGGGTTTTAACCATGTCGACAATATTGGTGTATTGATCTGTGATCTATTTGTGAGCGGTTTCCTTTGGTGTTCTGTCTGAGGAACTTACTCTGTAAATTCCTACACCTTGGGAATCTGTCTCCATGGATTACATGTTGAGCCTTCCTTCTACTAAGCATGACAATGATTGCATTTTCGTGGTCGTAGACAGATTCTCTAAGATGGCCATCATGGCGGCTTGTAAGAAGAGTATCACAACATAGGCCACTGCTAAGCTCTTTTTTGAGTGAGTATGGGTACACTTTGGGATCCCACAGTCCATTGTCTTAGATCGAGACAACAAATTCCTGAGTGCATTTTGGTTAGGTCTTTGGTCGATGCTGGATACAAAACTTACTAAGTCCACGACTTTCCATTCCCCTAACTGATGGCCAGATTGAGGTTGTCAGCAGGATGATCATACACATTTTGCGCATGAACAAATTGAAGCATCCATGCACGTGGAATGAAAGTCTCCCCTATGTCCAACACATCTACAATAGAGCTCTCCACAACTCAACAGGCTAGAACCCCTTTAAGGTAGGGTTGGGATTTTAGAGATTATGCCCCATTGATGTGGACATACTATTTGTAGCGCTCAAGTAGATTTGGCTCGCGTTTAGTCTAAAGCTGAAAGGGATAACAATTTCATTGAGCGCATTGAACTCATCCGCCAACAGGTCCATGATATATTGGGCAGAGCCAATTCCAAGTACAAGCAACACCATGATTAACATCGAGTGTTGCACAAGTTCTAGGTGGGCGATAAGGTTTGGATGCGTTTTGCAAAAGGAACGCCTTGCTACACCTTACTGCAAGCTTTGCCCGCTCCAATATGGGCCATACACCATCACCAAGGCCTTCAATGACAATGTCATCGCGCTCAACATCCCACCGTTCCTTGGTCTACACCCAATGTTCAATGTAGATCACCTTTAGCCATACTTTCCACGATTGTTGGACACATCTGACATTGCAAAACAACTCACACAACCAGAGCTCAACCTGGACTGCATGGAACATTCCACAACTGAACAGATCATGGACACACAAATCAAGAACACTAACCAACAGAGGACACAACTATATCGAGTTGCCAAAGCAGGCCAACTACTTCACTAGGGAAAGTGGTTCACTAGGGACTAGGTTCAACAGAAATTTCCTCACCTCATGGAGGCTCTGCGTGCAATGGGGGCCATTTCTTCCCAAGGGGGGAGCAATGATCTAGGAGGATATTGGTGGCCACTCACTTATTCCAGCTAGACCCCCTAGTCAGTTTCATCTGTTTCCTTGTTCTTTTCAGCATTACTATTTTTAACAGTTTTTTGGGTTTTGAACTCCCGAAGCAGATTTGACCCCCTAATCTGCATTTTTTTGGGATCCGTAGCAGGCCCAAAGCCCTAGGCATAGGCCAACGAAACCTGTAGTACTCATAGAGACCTTTCCAACAAGGTATTGTACACGCCAAACAGAGATAATATGGCCAAGTTATGACCCCGGGAAGTTGGCTGCCCAACTAACCCCAAAGAGGCCCACAAACTCTTGGTGTTACATCTCCTGGGGTTAGGGTTTTCGTTGTTTAGGGTTTCCTCATGTTTTTCAATAATAAATAGGCCCTTAAGCCTCATTGTAACATAGTTCAAAGGCATGTAGTTGCCACATCTCTTCTCAAAGATAACCTACCATCGCCTGAGCTATCTTATTTCCATTCTGTTTGTAAGCATAGTTCAATATTTTTCTATTAATGAAATGAAGTGTTTTTATATTGCATATCTATGTTTATGATTATATGTGTAAGTTGTTGCATTCCTATTTAAGTTCGAATCACTCAGCTTTAGCTGCTCCCAAATCCATTTTGCAAGAAATTAGAAATATTCAACGATCTTTCCTTTGGGGAGAAGAAAAGCAGGAAAAGAATTGGGTCCTTGTGGCCTAGAAATAATATGCAAAACTAAAACATTGGGTGGATTAAGCTTGAGAGACCCAAAAATCTTTAGTCAAGCCCTAAGAGACAAAACCTGGTGGAGATGGCTCAAGAATCCAAGAGCTTTATGGGGAAAACTATGGAAGGAAAAATATGCTTTGAACATAGACAAAAACCATCTTATACACATGGAAGGGGATATTAAAGGCTCACAACTTTGGAATGCAGGATGTCGAAACAAATACATCATTCAAAGCCATAGTTTTTAGGATATCAGAGAAGGAAACTTGGCCCTTTTCTAGGAAGATTCTTGGCATTAATTGCCCAAGCTAGGACGAGAGGGGGAAATGAAAATCCTTAAAGAGAAGCTCACCTCCTAGTGAAATGGCTCTATAACCTAGTGCTGGACTAATCCCCAAGATCAAAGCCAATGTATACAATGGGAACAATGCACTCATTGGGTAGTTGTTATTAGATATGAAACTTAGAACAACCTATCAAAGGAACTAGAAAGAAGGAAAATTAAGGTTTAATTGGGAAATGACATTCTTAGATGGGGAGATCACCACCAAGGGAACCTTCAACCTTAAGGAGGCTTACATAAGACTGGTGAGAGAAGAGGGACATGTTAGCCTAAACAAGTGAAAGAAGCTATGGGACTCCAAATTGTTACCTAAAGTCACACTTTTTCTTTAAATACTCATGCAAAACAAAATCTTAACCTGGGACAATCTGTAAAGAATAGGATTCCAGGGGCCTTCCATATGTCATCTTTATTTTGTCATTTCAGAAATTGTTAAACATATTTCGAACAACTGTGGAGTTTCATTTGAAATAAGAATTAGAGAAAATTCCAGCCTAACGGTGTCAACGAAATTTTCATGTACATAATATGTAAACCAATCAAAATCCTTTAAATTTATAAAGAGATACATGTAAATATTTTGGAGGGAAAAGAAGCTTTTTTTTTCAATTGTAGTTTTGGCTTATCTCCTTGTAGGTTTACTCAAATTTAAAGTGTAGACACTCATTGGATCTAATGAGCACCCTTTAGGCATACTTCTGAGAAGATCCACATTGATAAAATTGAAAATTTATTAAAAAAATGCGTTGAAACTCACTTTTTTAATGTATCTTCGTTTATTTTTTATTTTTATCAACGTGGATTTTCTCAAAAGTATGCATAAATGGTTTTCGTTGGATGTTAAATTTAATTCCGCATCCAACAAGTGTCTACACTTTAAATTGAAGTAAACTTGATAAGCCAAAAATACAATAAAAAAAGTAGTTTTCTTATTTTCCCTTCATAATTCATAACTCTTATTTTATTATTTTAACTATTATTTTATTATTTTTCCATAGGAGGCCACTTTTAGGTTGAAATTTCCTTAATGGAATCATATGGCCATGGTTTTTTGTTAATCAAGTAAAAATAGGAGAAACATACTATCAACTAAGAATGGAGATGCAATCCATTCTCTAGTCCAATTGTGAATAGAGCCTGCAAAATTTTCCCAAGATTCATTCTATGGAAAACCTAGAAAGAAAGAAATGGAAGAATTTTCAAATATCAATCATCTAATTTGGATATAGTCTAGCATTCAACTAATTTGGTTATCTGTTAATCAAATCAAAACAGGAGAAACATACTATGAACTAAGAATGGAGATGTAATCCATTCTCTAGTCCAATTGTGAATAGAGCCTGCAAATTTTTCCCAAGATTCATTCTATGGCAAACCTGGAAAGAAAGGAATGGAATAATTTTCAAATATTAATCATCTAATCTGGATATAGTCTTGCATTTAATCCTGGAAAATATCAGGGAAATAGTCCTCACAATCCCTTGGACAAGTCAAGATTGGGAAGGTAATCATGAGGAAGCTCATATCCTCTCTCTCATGGGGCTAAATTAATCCAAGTCAATATTTCATGCTCCACAATCCCATCCAAAATATTCAAGTCTTGATCAATGGTATCCACCTCCTGAAGGATTTGTGAAGTTGAACTTGGACAGGGCCTCCAAGGGTAACCTAAGGCTAGCCAACTTTGGAGGAGTTTTCAAAAATGATTGATGTCAAATAATTCATAATTATGTAGCTCTTAGAATAAATACTAACAATGCCGCAAAACCTTCAACTTTGGAATAGGGTCTAATCATTACTAATAACAACGATTACCATAAGATGATAATAAAAGGAGATTTTAAAACAATAATTGACATGATATAAAGCCTTCAAGTTAGCTCTAACCCCTCTAAAGTCTCGAACAATTGGAAACTTACAACCAGCTTAGCTAGAGTAGAGGATCTATTAAAAGAATGACAACCCTTGTTCTTGCACTCATCAAAAGGAACAAAAATAAACTCGTAGACAAATTAGCCAATGAAGGACTCCGATATAAGGCTAATGTATTGGATCATAGTTGGTCTGAGGGCCTTCCAACTATCTAAGAATCACTTGTAAGGTAATTGCAGACAAGGATCATGTCCTCCACGAACGGTGCCCATCTATGGGATTGACACCGTTGTCTTGATATGTGCACAAAGGAAATAACTCATGGTGGCAATATAACTCCCATCTAGTGGTTTGCATGCATGAAGGTAGACAATCCTATTTTCCACCTTCAAGCCAACATCAAAGTTAAGGGACATATTGGAGCGATGGTGGCTTATCATGAGATAAGATGGCACAGTAGGGATATAGCTTAGCTTATGGCTCATCAAATGCATGAGTATGCTAAGTTGATATGATGGCTTCCTTTAGTTTTGTTTGCTTAGTTAAGCTGCTTTCGAGGTTTTTTTTTTTGATGTTTTATGGGCATATACATGACTTGAAGCTTCGATTGGATAGGGGAGGTGGGTGTCCATCACGATGCAGGATTACAAGTATCAATCCCCCTACTTGTAGACTTGGTGATGCTCTTGATCTTTGGTTTCCAGACTATTCCGCGTTTGGGTTCAAGTTTGCTTATTAATTTTTTAATGCTTCCCAAATTTTTAGTGTAATTTCCCTTATTTATACCCTTTTCATGTGGCTTTCTGTCATTGGTCTTTGGGTGTTCTTTCCTTCTTTGGTTCTATTTGTTGGGTTCAAGTTGTTTTTCCAATATTTTTCCTAATTTGGACTGCTTAGTGTGGTTTTTTATACAACTCTCAGTTCTTCTTGTTTACTGGGGATTGCTTTGAATCCACATATATTACCTAGAGATTTCTCCCTTGTTTATTCTTACCATTCTAGACTAGTATTTTCTGTAGAATCTCCCCTGCCTTTATTGGGTGTTTTTCTCTTGGTTCTAGCTCCTGCTTTTCTCTCTATGGTTCTTCCACAATTATCCTCCTCTCACGCTCTCCCCTCTCCCTAGCTTGATGGCAAGATTTCCACCAGTCATCGAGGTTCAAGAAGAGGAAGAGTCATTCCTCCTATCTACCTTAACTCCCTTTGCCCTCTACTCAAACATGTGTGCAAGTTGCAACATGTCATTTCGTGGCAAGATATATGGAATTTATGCCAGAGGAGATTCACAAAAGTATCTCTAAGGTTGAAAATGTAATTCATTAGACTTGTTAATATATTCCAAAACATCAAATTGATCAAGACACTAGGAATTAGACCCCTAGCATAGGTAATTCCACTCTAGCTCATCAATATTCCAACATGTAAACTATTAACCTATATTGACATATTAAAAATCTCATTGGTAGATTCTCATGTGTATGGATGGAATGATGAACATAATGGATAGGCCAGATAAAAAGGTATTTTGGCTCACCAAGAAATTGGCAAGCCTTGCCTTCACCTCCTCTGATGATGTCCGTGATCCTCCTCCACTTATTGAGGTGGATTCTCCTATAAGTTAATCATATTCAGGGGAGCCAAATTTATGGTTCAAACCTCTTATTTTGACATTGTTATAGCTATAATTGTATATTTATGACATACTATTTTTTTAATTTGACTTTAAATTAGAATTATAAACTTTATCATATATAATATGCGATATTAAAAATTTGAAATTATGCTATTGCTAAAATTTTCCATGCGACATACTAATAACTCAAAGATTTATTATATACATCTTTCTTAAACTAATATAATGTAACCCACCTTAACAAAAAATCATATCTAATTTTAATATTTTAAAATTAAGCCTTCTATTATTTCATATTATTTTTTTATATAAAAATATAACTATATATATATATTCAAAAATTCTAAAAGGCTAAATAATATAAATAACAACTATAATGATGCAAAGATTATAAAAGATCTATCAAGATAGTTGTTAATTGGAATATATTCAAGTATAAAAAGCTATGGAATGATCTTCCCACTAGGTTTATATTGTGGGAAAAAATCTTTATCGTTTTCCCTTCTTTTATTTCATGAAGTGGATTGAAAATTGTATGATTTACTTTTGGTAAAATGAAGTAATGAAATTTATAAAATGAATATATAAATGTTTAAGAATTTTTCCATTTAAAATTTTTTAATACGTAAATTTATAAAATTTATTTATAATTGGTATATATTTTGTAAAGGTTTTAAAATATATTGAAAATAATTTTATTTTATATATTTTTATTATAATTTAATATATATTTTTAAATTAATAATATTAATTTATACAAATTTTAAATATCTATTAATAAAATTTTCGAATTAAAATTTTATTGATTTACTTTTTAAATTATATATTATATATATATATATATATTATATATATATATATATATTCTTAAATAAATTTATAAAATAGTTGGTTAGAATATATATATTATATATATACACTTGTGAGGTTAGTTTTTATTTAAGAAGTATGACCTAAGCACATTTAAGTCGTTAAAATTATCAAAGGATTATATTAAGCTTAGGTCACATCAATCTTTTAACATGATTGGAGTTTTTGTACCATAATATTTTGAATTGACATCTGTTACACAAAGAGTGTCTTAACATAACATCCTATAGCTAACTATTTTACATCTCATATGTTTACAAAAAAATATATAACTTCAATTCTTGTAGTCTTCGTAACTGTATTGTAAAATGATTTATGTAGATTATTATTCATATTTCCTAACAACTACTTATGCTTTCAGGGACCTATACTTATGAAGGAATCACTTACAAGTCATTAGCACCATCTTTAGGGGGTTCTTTTCATAAATGCCGCAAAGTTGTAAGAAAAGCATTAAATATCGATCAAATATGTAATTATGAGAAATGCACACTTGGAGGTGTTTGGAATGGTGGAGGTGGAGATGGTCAAAAGGATATATTTCTAGCGTCATATTTTTATGATAGTGCAAATGAGGTGAGATTATTATTCTTTTTACTAATACATTGTATATTATATATATATATATATATATATAGAGAGAGAGAGAGAGAGAGAGAGAGAGAGCACTAACGTTATTTGTGTTTACATATTTCAGGCTGGTGTTATTCCTAGAAACTTATCAAATGCTAAGGTAAGTTTAAGAGAACTTGCAAAGGCAGCTCAAATAGCTTGCACAATAAGTTATAGAGATGTAGATAAAAAGTATCAGAATGTGACAGGGAGCCTCCCATATGTTTGCATGGACCTTGTGTATCAATACTCTTTATTAGTGGATGGATTTGGTAAGTTTGATTTAATGAATAGAAAGGAAATAAATGTTGATTTTTTCTTTTGAAATATTTCATATTTATTATACTGAATTTGGTTTCATTTGTAGGTATCAAGCCTCAGAGAGAAGTAACATTTGTAGATGGGTTAAAATACAAGGATTACCAGGTTGATGTTACGTGGGCTGTTGGTGGTGCTATTGATCTTCTTACCTTAGCTACTAAAAGTATGTTGGTAGCCTACTAAATATGCTATCTTGCTAGTAACATTTTATATGTGATTTCAATGTTATCTTTGTAGACATCTGACTTATAAATTCACATGCATTGAGCAGTGTGAAAACTATTAAAGTGGATGTTACCTCAATAAGAACATTAACTTATAATATCTTTAGAATTAAATTTGATGCTTTCTTACTTTGGGTTTAACTTAATATCGCATTTAGAATGAGATACAATGTTATCAGGTGATATCATAATTAGGTAGCATATTTATCTGTATTGTTTTATAAACACCAAACATAAAAAAAATGGTATACTTTTAGTGGTCTTTAGGGTCATTTGCATTGATGATATATAATGCGATAGTTTGGCATTCATGTCTTAATAATAAGAAGCATTTTATATTCCAATGACCATTTATACGTATAACATTATTGGATTTTTTTGTTATATTTGTAATATTAAAAAGGTAATGAAAATGTGTTTTCCACTCTTATGGTGATAGTAAATCTTAAAAATATTACTTTTGTGGCATCCTTAGCCAACCCAACTAGCCAATAAATGGATAGGCATGATACAATGCTTTTAACTTTAACCCTTAGTGGCAATATCTCCATAGTACTAACATAATGTCTCCCATATAAGACTAGAATTAAAATAAATGCATGTACGAATGTTGGTGGGCTTGGGTTTGCAATAAGAATGGTACTCGCCCATAACTTCCAACTTTAATCACTAATCTAAGGGTTGTACAAATTTCAAGGTGATATGCACTATATGTGCAAGTGATCTAGGAGGATCCTAGATGATTGATCTAGGTGGATATTCAAAAAGTACCAGTGGCGTGGTAAAATACTCAAAACTCAAAGTGGCAGAATCTGGATAAACTTAGCATCATATCAAGTGCTCGTCATCCTGATTGCAACTGTGTGAACGACACTCAAATCCGAGTTCATATGAGGAAGTTAGAGTAAGTCAAAGTTGATGTTTGACTTGTCTAGGTGGCAGGAGGAGTGACGTGGTAGACACTCTCAGTGAATGGGGAAGTGCCAAGTGGTAGGCTGCCATTAGTCCTGCATTTTTCTTATTGCAGAAAAAGAGGTCGTGGCTTAAGGAGAATTGACCCTGGCTGCGATTGTGATATCGTATATCGTAGGTCGGAGGAGGAACGAGTACATATGAATCGGCCCTCGGCGAAGCCAGGTTGCGATGCGATATAATCGCGATCACATATCGCACAAGTACCATGCTAATATAGATGTATCAATGAACTTCGTCGATTGCGATTTGCAGGGGCGATCTGGATGCGATTTTATAAACTGCATTTTATTATCTCGGCGGGTCCGTGATCATCACAAAGGGTGGGTCTTCTGCTGATTGCAATTGTGATGGGGTCACTCGCATGCGATATGTTATATATCATGTTTTATATTCCCGGTGGGTTCTCCGAATCGTAGAGTGCCTGTTGTTGAGCTTGGACTGTTCGCCAATGGTTGGAAACGTTGATATTCTTGCTGCCGATTTAAATGCACAACTAAAAGGATTTTGCCATGGTTGTAACCATTGTTGCCACATACTATTCAAGGGCTCGAGAACCTCTGTGGAATACGCCTGCCCGCTTAACTTGGTTTATTATTTGCACTCCGCAGGTATTGAGGGATTGCTGCCATGCTTATAAAAGACCATTTTTTGTGTCGGAAGAAGGTAGAGAGGATCAACAAAATAGTTCAGAAGTATTGTACAACAGACCTCCTTGAGCATCATGGAGGATCCGAGAAGTTGCATAAAGCTCGATTATCCAAATTAGGTGTTTGGATGAGTGTTTTTGCACGATTTGTCGTTGGGGGTTCAATGGTTCTGTCTGTTTTTGAAGCTGGTCTCTCCATTCTTTTTCCATTTTCTAGCTTGGAGGTATAAGGATTGTAAAGAATGTTGCTTGTACTTTTATCTCTTTTTATGCTAGTTAATGAATGAAGGCCTCCTCACTATTGAGCAGGGCTCGGAGACGTAGTCCAAATTGGACAAAATCCACAATAAAATCATTGTGTCATGGTTTTTGTGTTCTTTTGATTATTTTTGCATTGTTTACGTGCTTTTAAGTGTCATGGTTAATTAACTTTGTTATATGTAATTCCGATGCATCTATAAGTAAAAGATTTTGGATCAAGTTTGGTATCAGAGCAGGTCTTTGTATATGCGAATTGCATGAGTTTATGCTAACTTGGAACAAGCTGCAAAAACGAGATGGAATGCTTAAGTCCTTTGATCTTGAATCAGGATGTGCATAATGAAGAAGAAACATGGCCAATGAAGAAGCTAGTTGGGAAGAGGAACATAATTTTCACAAGGTATTCTACAATATGGCAAGGAAAGTAGACAAGATGTTTGTAGAGTATTAGAAGGCGCTTGGGCATGAGAAGAAGGATGTCGATGACCATAGGTTAGCAAATCATGAAGATGGTTGAGAAGAACCTCCTCCCTCTCCTTCTTCAAGTGATGGTTCTCATCACTCTCATCGAAATTCCAAGCATACATCTAAGAATCATTCTTCAAGTTAGACAAAGTTTGACTTGCCCATGTACAATGGAGAGTGTAGTACAAAAAAAAATTAATAATTGGATAAGACAAATAGAGGTTTATTGCCAGATCAAGTAGATCAGAGAAGATGAGGCGAAATTCCAGTTAGCATCTCTTTGGCTGAGCAACGCTACTCTCGTTTGGTGGGAGAGCAAGTTGCAGAAGGGAAACACAAAGTTAGGTAACCTTCTGTCCTCTTGTTCTAGTTTTATTTACGCATTGAAAGACCAATTCTACCCTCTAGCTTATAAGTAAAGGGAACTTATGGACTGGCAATATCTAAGGCAAGGTAAGGGCCAGAATGTGCAAAGAGTCACTAAATAAGTTAAAAAACAAGCATTGAATTTGGGCATCTCATTATATGTGTAGGAGGCTGTAACTAAGTATATAGGTGCACTACATAGTTACATCAAACACTCGTTATTACTGTTCAAGCCTACTACAATTGATGCGACCAGCGTAAAGGCTATTCATCTTGAAATCCGAGACAAGAACGATCGAGATGATTAAGCCAAAAAGGCACCATTCAAACCTCGGCATGGCAAATTCCAGAAGAAAGGAAAAGGGAAGGATAAGAAGACTGGTGCAACCAAGAAAGGGGACGAAGCAACGCTGTCTTGCACTCATTGCAAGAAAGATGGTCATGACGAGGACTACTACTGGAAGCTGGATCCAGAGTTGAGACCGAAGAGATTTAGTGGGAAGGGGAAGCATAAGCCAGTGGCAACAACGAAGGACCTTGAATTAGATTGCAGCGATGAGACATTGATCACAACTGTGAGCGCAAGAGGTACTCTTTCTATTAATGATAGTTCTGATTTGGTTGCAAGTACTAGTTATTTGAATGAGCCTGTAAGTAATAGGCAGAAGAGAATTGAGTTATTCCACATTAGAGTTGTCATAAAACATACAAAGGTGGAAAATCTGTATGATTCAGGTTCCCAAGCAAACTTAATCTCAGAGTCCTTAGTGAAAAAGTTAGGCCTTGAAACTAAGCCTCATCTGGGGCCATACTCGCTTGGTTGGGTAAGCGATAAAGCCAAATTGCAAGTAACCAAGTAGTGTAGGGCCATATTTGTGATTGCTTCTAAATTAGTTGATTATGTAGAGTTAGATGTAGTGCCTTTGGACATCTGTGGAATCATCTTGGGAAGCCCATAAATATATGACAAAAAGGTCGTTTTCTTTCGGCATGAAAACAAATACCACCTCACAAAGGACGGGGTAGAGTATATAGTCAGAGCTCATCATACAAAAGTTAATGCTAGCCTTGTAAGCGCAGGACAGATTAAACCACTGGTTAATTCCAACAAAGGGCGCATGCTCAAGAGGCTAAGATGGTTGACGCTTTTAAACGCTATAATCCTGATCATAAGAAAGAGTTATTTGAAATTGTTTCTGATTATGATGGATTGTTTCAAGAACTGAGAGGATTGCCCCCTAAATGGGAAATCCAACATGAGATCCATTTACAACATGATGCTCCTTTATTGAATGTTGTCATGTACATGATCGCTTCTATTGAGATGGAGGAGATGAAGAAACAGGTGTAGGAACTGTTAAATCAGGGAGTCATCAGATCGAGTTATTTTCCTTTTGGTTCACCGAGCGTGTTGGTGCCCAAGAAAGACAACACATGGAGAATGTGTGTAGATTAAAGAGCGCTGAATGAGATTACGTTGAAGAATCGATACCCTCTCCCTCGCATTGATGAATTGTTAGATCGGTTGAAAAGTGTTGTTTATTTTACAAAGTTGGATTTGCGTAGTGGTTTATCACCAGGTTATAGTTGCAGAGCAGGGCATTTGGAAGACCGCGTTCAAAACCAAACAGGGGCTGTTCGAATGGATGGTGATGCCATTCAGACTGTGCAACACTCCAACCAAGTTTATGAGGGTAATGAGTAATTTGTTTAGGCATTTTCTTGATCATTTTGTTCTTGTATATCTCGACGATATTCTTGTGTATAGTAGGACATGGGATGAACATGTGTGTCATCTAAATAAACTGCCCGATGTTCTGAAAAGTGAAAAGTTGTATTTGAAACTGTCAAAATGTGAGTTTGGGAAGACTTCTCTGGTTTATTTAGGCAATATTGTCGGCAATGGACAATTAAAGATATATCCCTCTAAAGTGGAGGCGATTATGAATTGGCCTGAGCCCATGAATGTTACAGAGGTTTGAATTTTTCTGGGTGCGGTACAATATTGGAGAAGGTTTTTTGCGAACTTCTCCGTTATCATAGCCCCTTTGCAAGCCTTGACTAGTGTGAAGCAGGCCTTTCAGTGGGGAGGAAAGCAACAAAAATAATTTGACACACGGAAAGAGAAGATCAACACAACACTAGTGCTAGCCTTACCAGACCTTCAACAATGTTTTGAAATTGAAACAGATGCCAATGGATATGCCATGGGTGTTGTATTGATGCAACAAAGAAAGCCTGTATGTTACCATTCAGAGACTTTCTCCCAGGCTGTTGTGAATTATCTCACGTATGATAGGGAGTTGTATGCAGTCTAGAGTGTAAAGAAGTGGAAACAATATCTGATCGGTAAGGAGACCATCATCCGTACAGATCATCAGCCCTTGTAGTATCTTCAGTCACAAACCAAGCTTCAGCAAGCTCGTCACTTTAGATGGATATGATTCCTCCAACAGTTTCATTTGGTGATAAGATACAAGAAGGGCACCAACAACAAAGTAGCATATATGCTTTCTCGCCCTCCTATTTCTGCATATGTAGTTTTGCAAAATGTTTCTTTATTGTTAGAAAGTTATGTTGAACAATATGCTAACGATAGTGATTTTAAAGAAATCTATGCAAAAATGACTCGTGGAGCGTAAGTGGACAATTATTACTTGTTGGGAAATCTATTGTACCACCTTGGCAACCTGTGCATACGTAGTGATGAAAGGGTTAATGTAATCAGAGATGCTCATACCTATCTGGTGTTTGGTCATTTTGGTATTGAGAAAACTTTATGTCATTGGGAGATGTTTTTCTTTTGGCCTCATATGAAAAACATTGTGACTCACTTTGTAAAGGGTTGTGTGTTGTGTTCTGTTTAAAAGCCCTCTAACAGAAAATTTGGGCTCTACACACCACTCCCTATTCCGAGTCGACCATGAGAAAGTGTGCCCATCGACTTTGTAGGAGGTTTGCCTATGACTAGGAAAGGTCACAACTATTTGTATGTTGTCGTGGATCGGTTTAGTAAAATGTGTATTTTAATGCCTTGTAAATAGCAGGTCACTACTGAGAAGACTAATGTTCTTTTCTTTGAGCATGTTTGGGTCCATTTTGGGTTGCCACATCTATTGTGTCAGATCGAGACTCTTGTTTTCTTGGGGAGTTTTGGACTAGCTTGTGGAGAATGACGAACACTAAGCTGAAAAGAAGTATGGCATTTCATCCACAAACCAATGCACAGACAGAGGTTGTCAACTGCACCGTGGTACACTTGTTGCGAGGCTACTGTGGGAAACATCCCAAGTTGTGGGAGGAACAACTTCCTTATGTGGAACATGCATACAATTGAGCAACACATTCATCTACATAGAGCTCACCGTTTGAGACATGTTTTGGCTGTCTACCTAGAGATCCATTGGATATGGTCTTTGGGAAAGAGGAGGATAACAATGGACGAGATGATAGGGACAAAGCACTGAAGTTCATTCAGTAGATACAGGTGATTCATCAGGAAATGTAGGAGCAGTGGGAGAAGAGTCAAGCTCAGTATAAAGCTCGACATGATAAGCACCAAGTTGACCATTAGTTTCAACTTGGGGACAAGGTATGGCTCCACATCAACAAGGATAGAATGAAGGGAGAAGGGAAGAAGTTGAGACCTATCCGATATGGTGCCTTCTCCATATTGGCAAAGATTGGAGACAATGATTTTCATCTTAACTTGCCTACTTATATGAAAATGTACATAGTGGTAAATGTAGAAAACCTGAAGCTTTATGAACCTCCATTGATTATGGATACTGAGGAAGTCACACATATTGCTATAGTGGATGATTTTGCACCAGTGTATCTAGATAAGTTGCTTGAAGATATCATACTCGACCGAAAAACCTGAACTTCACAATGGGGAGATTGTTAGAAAATTATATATTACGGAGCAATGGAACACATGAAATAATGCAGAAATATAAACACAGAAAACGCACAAAACAAGAGAGACACAGATATACGTGGTCAATCACCCAGTTTGGGCTCGTCCACCCCGAACAAGCAGTCCTTCCTTTCTATTATCCAGCAAAATGAAGAGACACAACCTTAGCAACAATCTGCTGTAATTCCTCGTCTTCCTCACGTCTCCCTCTCTGTTTCTCACCGCTCACACAGAATATCACACTAAATCTTCACTAGCCCTCAAATACAATGCCCTCATACAAAGAGAGGGGTTTCCTTCTAGGGCAAAAAACCCTAAACTAAACATTAGTTCTACCGTCAGATCATCCGCCTAATGAACGGCCCAGATTGACTAGAAATTACTATACTTTTACAAGGCAATTTTACAGCTGTTTTTAGCTTCGGGGGCAGCCGCCCCCCCCCTGGACCCCCCCTGCAGCGAATATTTTACGAGCGGCGTTGCCGCCCCCATTTTGAACTGGGGTCCAATGTGGCGATACTTTTGAATATAGAAGATAATCAGGCTCCACACCCAACAGGTTCTCCAACGTTGAGTCAGTCTCCCACAACCTTGGAAGCTTTCGATGGAAGAGCATCCTGTCCTTATGGTATTCTACCACATTTACCCATTTCTTTGGAAGGAAAAACGGTCGAGATGGAAGTTGAAGTCGTTGATGCCACTTTAACCTACAACCTCCTTCTCGGACGCAGCTGGATCTATGTGATGCAAGTTGTTGCTTCATCTTACTTTCGTATCATTCGCTTCCCTCACCAAGGGAAGATTATTACGGTCGACCAGCTGAATTTTTTCGCTTCCTCTTCAGAAGGAACTATCCCTTTTGTGGAGCATACCTCCAAATCATTTGAGAGTTTAGGTCACGGACTTTTTAAAGATCCTGCCCTTATGGGTGTTTTTCCCGCCTCGCCTCCGAATGTCACTTCCGTCAATATGATCTCTACTTGTCTTGATCCATGGATCGTTCCTCCCATCGACCAAGTAGATTCATGGGGCGAAAAGATGCCGTTGAGTCCAGCCGAACTCAACTATGCTGAAATCGTAGCTGCATCGGCTTCTGAACTTGCTCTTTCGAGAAAATTTTCCACACATTCACTCCATCCTTAGGGATCGCAGATCAAACTTCTTCGGATCCTCTAAAAGAAATATTTTCTTCCGACGAAGCTATTATAGAGACAACGTCTCTCGAGGAACCTCCTTGGCACGATACCCATCATCGTTCCTCATTGCTCTCTGTCCCTCAGGATGAGCCAACTCCTATTCACCAGTTTGCTCCTTGTTCCCCATTCCAATTCCTTCAGTCACCTGTTCACGTTTACCAAACTTCTTCTGAAGGTAATATGGCAAACATCACGCAAACCCAACCCATCGACATCTCTATCAAACCCGGGATTGTCGAACACGTTCATATCGGAGTCACTTGTACTCCGGAGGAGATTCAACTTTATTCGAACCTTTTTCACGAATTTCGCGATGTTTTTGCTTGGTCTTATGAAGAAATGCCCGGCATTGATCCTAGCATAGTGGTACATGAAATCATCACGTACCCCGGTGCTAAGCCTGTTTGCCAACATTTACGTCAAGTACACCCTCGAAAGGCTACAGCAATCAAGGCCGAAGTAGAAAAACTTCTTAAAGCTGGTTTTATTTATCCTATCCCGCTCACAGATTGGGTTTCCAATATTGTACCTGTCACTAAAAAACAGGGAACTATCCGCGTTTTTGTTGATTATCGTGATATCAATCGGGCCTTTCCAAAAGATAATTTCCCTACACCATTCATTGATCAGATTATTGACGAGTGTGCGTGAAGCGAGATGTACTCTTTTATGGATGGCTTTTCTGGTTACAACCAGATCAATATTGCTCCCGCTGATCAACACAAGACTGCTTTTATCTGTCCGTGGGGTACCTTTGCTTATAAGAAGCTCCCTTTCGTGTCTCAAAAATGCCGGCGCTACCTTCCAACGTGCAATGTCCTACGCTTTTCATGACATCCGACACATTGTACAGCCTTACCTGGATGATCTTCCAGCTCATTCGGCTAAGCGTAAGGACCACCCTGCTCATCTTCGCAAGATATTTCTTCGCTGTCGACACTACCGCATCAGGCTTAATCCTCATAAGTGTGTCTTCTGCGTAGAAACGGGTCGACTTCTCGGTTTTGTTGTCTCCCATGAGGGCATCCGCCTGGATCCCCTCAAAGTCGAAGCTATAGTGAATCTCCCTCCCCCCTGCTACCTTACAACAATTGCAAAGTCTGCAAGGAAAAGCGAATTTTTTACGTCGTTTTGTCCCGAACTACGCCGAAGTAGCTAAAGGCTTTACGCGACTACTTAAAAAGGATGTCCCTTTTCATTGGGATGTTGTGGCTCAAGAATCTTTTGAGCGTCTCAAGGGTCTCCTTGTCTCTACTCCATTGCTTCGCCCTCCAAATTATCATCGTGACTACATCCTCTATTTAGCCGCTGCCGACACCACTATTGGCATGGTTCTTGTTCAAACTGACGACGATGACACTGAGCATGTCATTTATTATCTCAGTAAAAACCTCCTTGATACGGAAACCCGATATGCACATGTCGAGAAGTTGGCGTTAACCGCTGTTTGCGCTGTCCAACGTTTCCGCCACTATATTCTGTTGCGTACTACTACAGTGATTTCAGATTGCAACCCCATGACGTATATCTTGTCACGCCAGTTGTTGGGGGGCAAATACTCTAAGTGGATTGTCATCCTCCAAGAGTTTGACTTGGAGTTCGCTTCCGCCAAGTCCAAGAAATCGCTGGTTTTCGCTGAGTTAATTTGCTCTTTGCCATCTTCTTCTTCGCCATCTCACATGGAAGATCACATCCCGGATGAGACCTTGTTTCTCATCAGCACCCTCGACCCCTGGTATGGTGACATTCTTACGTATTTGCAAACGTCCTCCTTCCACCCGGGCACTTCCAAAGGCGCTCGACGAATGATTCGTCATCAATCCCAACCATATCGTATCATTGGGGATACTTTATATCACCTCGGTGCCAACTCTGTTCTCTGTCGTTGTCTTACTCATGAGGAAGCTGAGAGAGTCTTGAATGACTGCCACTCAGGTGCTTGTGGTGGTCACATGTCTGGCTATGCTACCGCTCAAAAAATTCTTCGTGCTGGCTATTTTTGGCCTTCCATCTTTAAGGATTGCATTCTTGCGGTCCGTTCCTGTCAGGAGTGCCAAATTTTCCAACGGAAGATGCGGGCACCCGCTGCTCCTTTGCACCCTGTTGCTACCGTCGGCCCTTTTGCCAAATGGGGCATTGATTATGTCACCTGTAACCCTCACTCAGCCGGGGGGCATGGGTTCATCATCGTTGCCGTCGATTATTTTACTAAATGGGCCGAGGCGATGCCTACTCTGAATGAAGACGGTCATACAGCGGCGGGTTCATCATCGTTGCCGTCGATTATTTTAGTAAATGGACCGAGGCGATGCCTACTCTGAATGAAGACGGTCATACAGCGGCACAATTTTTGTTTAATCATGTTATTTCGCGATTCGGCGTCCCTCAAGCCATCGTCACTGATCACGGGAAACATTTCCGGAATCATATGATGACAGAACTGACAACCCAGTTAGGCTTAAAGCACGATAGTTCTACCCCGTACTATCCTCAGTCCAATGGCCAAGTTGAAGCGATCAACAAAATTTTGGTTACAATGCTTCAGTGTACCATTGGCATACATAAGTCTGAGTGGCACTTGATGTTGTTTCCTGCTTTGTGGGCTTGCCGAACTTCTGTGAAGGATGCCACTGGTTTCACTCCATTTCAACTAGTCTATGGACTAGAGGCTACCCTTCCGATTGAGTGTGAAATCCCTTCATTAAAATTAGTCGTCGAGCTACTTCCTAACACTACTCCATTAGAAGAACGTCTCCTTTATCTGGAGCGTTTAGATGAGACTCGTTGCCTAGCTAATTTAGCTATCGAAACGCAGAAGAGGCGAGTCAAATCTCACTTTGACCAGACCGTTCGTCCACGTTCTTTCAAAGAGGGAGACTTAGTTCTCCTATATGACCAGCCAAATGAGAAGTTAGGACCAGGAAAGCTCGAATCCATGTGGCTAGGCCCTTATATTGTCAAGAAAGTTTTGGAAAAAAGAGCGTATGAGTTAATTGATTACGAAGGAAATCCTCTCGCGCAGCCCCGTAATGGGCTGTATTTGAAAAAGTACTATGCGTGATGCTAGTACGCTTATTTTTGTATATACATATACTCTGGCAAGTGTGTTGTGTATGTATTAGAATTTTTTATAGACTCGATTGTCGCTTGTCGCTTATTGTGTTTTCCGCTTCTTGTGCAGATGTCTAATATGCCTTATATTGGTTTCGCTGATGGTGCCTGTCGCAGTACTCATAACTTATCCTCTGCGGCATGGGTGATCTATGATCCTCATGGTGAGCTGATAGATCTTCCAGGTGTCTGTTTGGGTCGTACCACGAATAATGTCGCCGAATATTGTGCTGTAATCGAGCTCCTTACTGAAGCAATTAATCTTGGTATTCGGGCATTAGTGGTAAACCTGGATTCTCAGCTTGTCGTCCACCAGCTCAATAGGCGTTATTCCGTCAGAGACCATCATATTTTAAGGTTGTATTTATGTGTAAGATTGTTAGAAAGGAATTTTGAATTTATTACATATCAGCATATTCCACGACAATCGAACACATTATCTGATGCATTGGCTAATCATGTATTAGATAGACATTTGCGAAATTTGTAAATAACACATCATACAAGCAAGCACATGAAAACACAATAAGAAACCATAATCATATGTATAT
>APFE030980865.1:59530-85794 GCA_000404065.3 Pinus taeda
CACCCCCATTTTGAACTGGGGTCCAATGTGGCGGTACTTTTGAATATAGAAGATAATCAGGCTCCACACCCAACAGAGATGTGGAGTATATCCGTGTTGGCTTCAAAGGAATGCATCCAAGCAAAGCTTGATGGATGGAGAAGGAAAAAGTGAGGGAGCAATTTCCTCACTTGCCACTTGACTGAAAGGTCTTTTGGTGGTCCAAAAGCTCTTAGTGGGGAGGATTGATCTAGGTGGATCTTCAAAAGGTACCAGTGGCATGGTAAAAGACTCAAAAATCAAAGTGGCAAAATTTGGGTAAACTTAGCATTGCATTGAAGTGCTCGTCATCTTGATTCCAACAGTGCTAACGAAACTCAAATTCGAGTTCATATGAAGAAGTTAGAGTATGTCAAAGTTGATGTTTGACTTGTTTAGGTGGCAAGAAGAGTGGTGTGGCAAACACTCTCAATGAATGGGGAAGTGCAAGTGGCAGGCTGCCATTGGTCTCACATTTCACTTATTGTAGAAAAAGAGGTCGCGGCTTAAGGAGAGTCGGCCCCGACAGCGATTGTGATATCGCATATCGTAGGTTGGAGGAGGAACGAGTACTTAAGAATCAGCCCCAGACGAAGCCAAGTTGCGATTGGATATAATTGCGATCACATATCACATAAGTACCATGCCGATATACATGTTACCGATGGACTACGCCGATTTCCATTTGCAGGGAGGATTCAGATGCGATATTTTATAAATTGCATTATATTATCCCGGCGGGTCCGCAATCATGCGTGGGTCTTCTGCCAATTGCGATTGCGATGGGGTGCCCTAGATGCGATATGTTATATATCATGTTTTAAATTCCTAGCGGGTCCGCCGTATCGCAGAGTGCCTGTTGTTTGGACCTGGGACTGTCCGCCGATGGTTATAAACACCGATAGCCTTGCCGCCGGTTTAAACACAGTTAAAAGATTTTTTCCAAGTTTGTAAGGGTTATTGCCACATACTATTCATGGGCTCGAGAACCTCTTTGGAATACGCTCGCTCGCTTAACTTGGCCTATTGTTTGAATTGCCCGGGTATTGAGGGATTGCCCTATTGTTTGTATCAGAAGAAGGTAGAGGGGATCAACAGAATAGTTTAGAAGTATTGTACAACAGACCCTGACCCTTGCAGCAGGCCAGGACCTCGCCTTGAGCAACAACGAGGTTCTGAGAAGTTGTAGAAGGCTTGATTATCCAAATTGGGTGTTTGGATAGGTGTTTTTGCACGATTTTTTTCTCTAGGAGTATAATAGTTCTGTCTGTTTTTGAAGCTAGGCTCTCCATTCTTTGTCCATCTTCCAACTTGGAGATATAATGATTGTAAAGAATGTTGGTTGTACTTTTATCTCTTTTTATGCCACTTAATGAATAAAGGCCTTTCCACTATTGAGCAGGGCCCGGGACATAGTCCAAATTGGACGAACTTCGTAATCAAATCATTGTGTCATGGTTTTTGTGTTCTTTTGATTATTTCCGCATTGTTTACGTGCTTTTAAATTCCATGGTTAATTAACTCTGTTATATGTAATTCTGATGCATCTGTAAGCAAAAGATCTTGGATCAACGAGCCATAATGACTAATGAAGGGGAAAATGGCACCCTAGGTCTTACTCTAATGGTTCAAGTAAATGAGAGTCTACTAATAATCCATGGTTGTTACTTACCAACTTAGAAATCTATCTAACTATAATTGCAAGGAAACCTAATCGATCATTTGAAACAAATTATACTTTGCTGATTACATTTAAATTAACTTGAAGAGAATAAATTTATTGCAGGTAAAACATAAATGTTGATAATCTAACGAATTTATAGAAAGCAACATTCAAATTGCAAATAAAACACATAAAACATTAACAAGAATTGAAGGAAGTTTATTTAAATCTTGATCCCCCTTTTGTTGAGCGTTATTTCCTGATGCCATTAGTGGTGTTGGAGGTAAGATATGCATTGATGTTTATATGATGAAGAAAGAGAGATCTGCAATGTTCTAATGGAATAGTTGTAAAACTATAGGAAACTTGTCCAACAGGTTAAAGGAAGCTATTAAAAGAGATGAAATTCCTTTATGCACATAAAAACTACTTTATTTATCTTTAAAAAGTCATATCAATTAGATCTATGTATGGGAAAGTAATTTTGATATGAAGTTAAATTTTATACAAGAAAGTAAATGACTACAATTTTGAAATTTTTGTAAACAATGATTTATAAAGAAATGCTAAAACAATAAATAGAGCTATGGAAATAAAATACAAAAGATTTCTTGGAGTCCTTTGGGTGGGTCCTCTTCAAGGTACTCAAGAAACTAAAAAGGATCACTAATAACATCATAATTTAACATGTAAAACCTAAAAATGTATATTAAGAAAGATTAAAAATGTATATTTTAGGTAAAAATGACATTGTAGATGGGCCTATAGATTTCTTATTGCAAGGGTCTGTCAGATGCCTCTACATAGAGTATTGCACACTCTTGTGCAACCGCACCTTCTAATTTTGTTCTCCCTTCCTATTCATGGTCATGTTTCTTTTTGCATTCCTTCTTGATATCCCGAGCCATGTATCTGGGGAAGTCTTCTTGATGGCAGAAACCTATCAATTCTTTAATTTCTTTCCATTCATTATCTTCTTTTGGCAAAGGTTTGTTTTTGTCCTAAGTAAGAGTGGTGAGATGAACCTTAATCTAATTCATTTTGTACCCAAAGTCTATACTAATTTCTTATATAGTAGTGTCCTTGTTATGACAACGTTTACATTGGTAGGGGAGTGAGGTTCTCTAATTTGAAGATTGTAAGGAAAATATTGGCATCTTCTTTGGCAATCTAGGTTGGCTTCCAAGGAAATTTTTAAGGATGGAAACTATAAAATGTTTATTGATATATTTGTAAAATTATTTAAAAATTTATAATGATTTTATATATAGTCTCTATATAATGTTGGCGATTTTTAAGGTAAAATAATTTTATATTCTAAAATTTGGGCGAACCATCTTTTATAAAAATTGGAAATTGGCGAATCTTTTTTGTGCAAAAATCATGGAAAATTATCCCACTGGGCGAACATTAGCCCCTAAAATTTTCCATGTTGGCTTTTTCTCCTACTGGTGTGAGTTTATTCTCAAGATGTGATATGACCTCTTCTTGTCTACTTTTCCATATCGGAGTACGCCAGTACTTGATTAGAAGATATAATCTAATGGATTTCCAAGATTATATTTGGTTTAAGGGGTTATGCTCTTTTGCATAGGGAGCTAGAAAATTGTTCTTCTCTATACTTTTTAAATTTTAATTTCCTTAGTCCTTAATTTTTCATGCTTGAGCCATGAGGCTAGAGCATTAACTACGCATCTCCCATATAAGGATTGGGATCCTAGGTATGTGGATGAGAAATGATAAATTCGTGAAGGTAGAACTTACATAGCCTTTTCTTCTTGTCCATACTACTATTTTGATATGCCTATTTAATGCATGGGGTGTTTGAATGCTAAATTCACCTTGTTGTTAAGCTGGAAATTTGGTGCTTTCTTTTAGGAGTTACTATTCGATGCCGCCTTCTTGCAATTTTAAAATCATCATATCTTCTTGTTGGAGGTAAGTTTTGGAGTAGCTTTGGTTGTGCGCATGTAGTCAGAGAAGGTAGACGCAACATACTCGAATGTCATGCAGACATGGCATAGTGTGCAATGTTAGTACATAGTGAAGAATTTCATAGGCAAAAATGATGTAGAAGCAAAGAAGTGGCTAGGCGAGAAATTGGAAAATTTGAAAATTTCAACTACCCACATTATTAGTTAGTCCAGTTTTAATAATAGCAATTTTATTGCCCATAGTAATAGTTTTTGCCAAAGTACTTCCCATTGTAATTTGTGCATGTAATTTTGTATAAATCAATAGTAGATAACATGATTGGGGTTAATCGGTTGGTTAGTTGGGTTCTTTTAGTCGGCTAGTGAATAAATTGGCTTTTGGGTTGAGTCTATAATCTTGTTATGCTGAACTAGGCTAGTGAGCTGTGGGGAACCATGTGGTAACGACATATGTATTTCATCTGGCAACTTTTGGTAATAAGAATAATGGATGTAGTTCTACATGTTTGTTGTTTTGTATTTGCATGTTGATTTCTTTGATGAGTAGTGTTTAGATGTGACAAACTGTCATCCTGCGGACCTGTACACACCTTCACTCCCCCTTTCCACTTTGTTAGATAACAGAAAGATTCCAATGAGAACCTGGGATAATCCCAAGCTTTTGGCGAAGATACTCAAATGCTTCACGAGGTAATGGTTTGGTAAAGATGTCAGCAATTTGATCCTTTGTGCCAACATATTCAAGCTTGATATTCTTTTAGGCGGCCTGCTTTCAAACAAAATGATATTTGATCGGAATGTGCTTTGTTTTGGAATGCATCACAAGATTTTTAGAGATACTGATGGCACTGGTGCTATCACAGAAGATGGGAATAGGCTCATCAAACTTAACTTGAAGATCTTGCAAGATTTGCTTCATCTAGAGAACTTGAGTACAACAAGATGTTGTCACGATGTATTCTGCTTCCACCGTGGATAACAAGATTGAACATTGTTTTTTACTTAACCATGAGACAAGGCAACCACCTAGGTATAACACTTCTCCGCCAGTACTCTTCCGATCATCAACACTTCTTGCCCATTTTGCATCTCTATAGGATTGGATGACCAAATAATTTCCTTTGGGATATTAGAGATCATATTCCGCTGTGCCCTTAAGATATATGATATCAGAATTCTTTTGGCGATAATGATAAGAGATTCTTTTGGTGCTGCTTGAAATCATGCTACTTCTCGAACTGGTTGCATCACATCTGGTCAGGATGCTATCACATATAGGAGACTACCAATCATGGATATATACAACCTTTGGTCCACATACTTTGATGATTCTTCTAAGCTTAACTTACAACCTGTTACCATGGGGGTAAGCACTGGCTTGCAATCTTCCATCTAGAATTTCTTGAGCATTTCTTTGATGTACTTGGTTTGATATATGAATATTCCTTTATCCTGCTGAGAAATCTGAATCCCTAAAAAGTATATCAGTTCGCCAAGCATAGACATTTCAAACTCACTTTGCATTTTTGTGGCAAAGTCTTTACGTAACCTGTTATCACTACTTCCAAAGATTATATTATCCACATGTTACACAGTAATTTGTCACTGTCCTCATCTCAGTCCCTCTGCTATGTCATGTATCAAATGCACATGTCCATATCTTCCCACTTATGCGAAAAGATTAAACAATGCCCTTCAATGCTGAAGAACTGACCCTTTTTCCTAAGTTTCTGCATTGTCGCTAGTAAGACATTAAAATGTGCGACTATCCCTTGTCATGAACTGTTTCGTCGTGACACCGTCACCGGAGTACACGTGTTTTCCACGACGGTCGAATTTTAGGGCTCGACGCGAGTCTCCCAGCTATTTATCGCGATGATTGGTCTGCATGCATTACCTCTTCGCGATGTCGTCGTTGATCCTTAGTTCATGACTTGCGACGACCTAGATTTGGAAAATTTGTTCAAGCAGTCGGCCTTTTGGGTGTTTCTAGAGCTAGTTGTTGGGTCAGTTTGTGTCGCTTTTCCTCCTCTGGGATGGTGGTTCCACCTCTGGTGCAACCTCCCTTAAGGATAAGCTCCCTTTTCCTCATTTCATGGAGACTCCTCCTATAAAATCAATCACTATTGCTATGATCTGCTAGTTCTTTAGTTGGGCAGTGCTGGCTAGTTCTTTTGAGTTTGCTTTGAAACTAAGTAGATAACTTTGGTGTGAGTGTGAAAAGTGTGGGGTTGCTAATAGTTTGGTAAGAGGTTGTGGAGTGCCTTAACCTTGTATTAGAGCTTGTGAGTGAGAGAGAGATATCATCTATTTGGGAGACCGATTCTTGAGAGTGAATGTTTGAAGAAAGATATTGGCTGGACCCTCCGAGAAGGCTTGTGACGTCAAGACTTGGTTGCAAGCTTTCCTCTTGATTCATTTTAATATAATCAGTGATGGTTTCCTATATCTTGTGTACAATTTACTTGATAGCTTATGATTTCTTGACTTTATAAGTAAATAGATCATTGTTGTTCTCGGTTACGTGCTCTGTTGTTTTCTTGTGGTGTTTCAGGTTGATTGCTCATTGAGGAGAAAGAAATGGAAGCTAGAGAGCAGCGCAACGAAAACTCCATCAACCGCCGGTTTGAGGTAGGCCTCCAACGACGACTATTTAAGGGAATCGATTGTTATTTTGTCTTTGCTGTGACTAGGCCCACTCTAGGGCTAGAGGGGTTGCCTCTGTCCACAAAGGGAACACTTTTCTTTATCACACCACACATACTTCGACAATTGTTAGGTTATCTCGATCCACTTTCACATAAAGATTGTTGTCAACACTTCCTTTCTTGAATCCCTGTTCATGGTAACTTGTAATCCTTCAACTGTTTTTCTCCCCTTAACCTTTAATGAAACTATCATCTTATTCAAATTACCTTCCTGTCAATCGTATACTTGTGCCATATACTACTACATAAACTCCTCCTCTACAAACATTAAGGAGTCAACAAGCTATATTGTTCAAAATAGTGAGTCACCTAATGGGACATCTTGACTTGAGTCATTATCTGAAGCAACTGCTAATTCCTAATGACCTTTTGCTTTTACAAATCCTGAAAGCATAACTACTAAAACCTTGTTATCTGCTTGGTCTTCCTATACCTGTTTCCTTTTCTAGACCTTGTTATTCTTGAAATATTGAGCCATGTGCCGATAATTATGACACTTGAAGCATTCAATGTTGTCCATAGGTGATTCTATCTGATATCTGCAACCGCGAGAGTTATGGCCATAATTATGGCATTTGAAACATTCAATGTTTGGCCCATCTAGCACGTATTCTCTTATGACAAAATCATCGTGGAACATGTTTCGTGATCCTGCAAACTTGCTTCTATGGTTTTGCAAATAATATTTGTACCTGTCAAAAACTTCACAATCCCTAGCCATATGTCCATAGTTAGCACATAAAAATCAATAACCATTAAATACATGTGCATACCAGAATGGGTCATTCAGATGCAATGGTCCTTGATAGTTGTGCTTGTCAATAAATTTACAATCCTTGGCCATATGTCCATAATTAGCGCATGAAAAACAATAACCATTAAATAAACTTACATACCTGGAAAGATTTTTCATTCTTCTTTAGAGGCAGTGTTGTAGCTTGTTGTGGTCCTTTGTTCTTGATTGCTTTGGTATTGTTCTTTGGAGTTGCAACACTCTTCTCTGGCTTTTCACTTTGATCAAGTTCCTTCTTAGAATCATCCTGCGAAGATGTGGAGCTTGTACCTTCATCAACTGGAGCTTTACCATCTTTAATTGCATTATTTTTTTCTTCTTCTTCATCTATCTTATCTTGTAAGTGTTCTTTTTGCGATCCCTTAAGTTTGTTGATCTCATCACGGGTTGCATCAAGCTCTTGTTTCTTTTGAGCAAGATCTTCTTGAAACCATATTTTCAAGATCTTCATTTTTCTTCCTCTTCAACCTGTAGCTTGAGAAGAGTGGTATTCTCTACTTTGTTGAGAACCTGTATCTGTTCCTTCTTCTTCTTCTCATTTTCAATCCCGAGCCTACTTATTTCTACTGAAGATGTTTCTAATTCCTTTTTCTTTTGGTCAACAAGGAACATGTATCTTTGATTAGATTCCTTCCTTTCAATTTCTGCTTCCTTCATCTGTTGTGTGATCTTGCTAATCTCTGCAAACGCTGTGTCGAGTTCTTGTTGCTTTTGTTGGACTTCTCTCTTGAGGTCTCGTTTCACTGTATTGTTGATTTCGTCCAATTGAGTTCTAAGACTGCTCATCATCTTCTCAGACTCTTCATTTTCTTTGATGAGTTCTTTTGCTGTCTTCAATTCTGCTTCCAAAAGTGTTGTCTTTTCCTTTCGACTTTTGAGTTCCTTTATCACCTTGATCACTTGATTTTGAAACTCTGTTTTACTCATTTCTCCCATTTCTTCATCATAATTAGAAGGATCCGAATTTTCAATAACATCTTGACCTGATTGGTTTGTTGAATAGAGATTATGAAGCTTTTCCCAAAGAGCTTTAGCTATTGAACATTGAACAACTTTTGTTTTCACAGAATTTGGAAAAACATTTAAAATTACATTCATGGCCTTTGAATTGTACCTTTAACTTCGTCGGTAAATGTGTCTCCAGAAACAATTGATTCCCATACTCCATGTGCCTGCAAATGTAATTCCATCCGGGATTCCCATAGCCAGTAATTATTTGCATCAAAATCAGGGGTTGGTACACAATACTCACTTTCTTTAGATTTTTTTGTACTTGTACCTTTCTTTGAAATCCTTGTAACCTGCTTCTTTGAATTTCCCATCTCTATGCTCTAAAAACTGACTTCTAGCGGTTACACTGTTATTGAAGGAACCAAGCTCTAATACCAATTGTTGGAAATACTGAGAGGGGGGGTGAATCAATATTCATTAGCAATTAACACTTTTAAATCTTTTCAAAACGTTAGTTAATATTCAATTATTATTAATGTTTATGCAGTAATAATAGTAAATAAAAGAACATAGTAGGCACAAGAATTTTAGGTGCAAAACCCCCTCCGGGTCAAAAACTACCGAATGTTTTTCTAATAAATTCTTTAATCTTCAGCGTCAACTGAAATGAAAGCAACAACTTCCTAGAATTCTAGAAAAGCATTCTTCTCCAACTCCCACTGGAAGGATGCCCCAACGCCCTGGTTTCTTTAGTAGTTAAATGAATGGATGCTGCAACAACCTAGTGAGCCACAACTCACCCTAGCACCACCCTACCAACCTGAAGTGTTTACAGGCCCCACCCTGTAGGCGACTTCATACACCTACCTAGCACCTCCCTGCCACCCTATCATGACTGAAATGAGATAAGAGTGTGGATTCCCTTACCAAGGACAACGATCCACGATACAATATGATTTACAATGATTTTGACCGAACACCCAATCACAATATGACATGCAACCCAACCATGACATCATCCCAACAAAGACTCCTATACCTCCCAATAATTCCTTTTCGACTCTAGGAAAATTGACTCTTCCAATGATGACACTTTTACAAATGACTTTTACAACTTTACAATGATGACTCTTAGTCTTGACACTTATTCACAATATACGGATGGCTGTCATGTCTTCAAAGGATGTCCCGCTGCAATTCTTCTTTTGATTTGATACTTTTGCTCTTGAATTCTTGCTTGAAGTTGTACTTGAATATTCTTCTACCTACATGCAAAATTTGCCCAGCGAAAACAATCCTAAAACAAAACAAAATACCCTTCAACTTACCTCTTCTTGCAAAACATATGTAAGTGCATAGTAGTGAATAAATACAAATTAAAATTACAATGCGTACCTGAAGTGTGGTCAGTTTTGTTGTTGACTTGTTGCAACAATAGACAAAGAATCCCACTCTTGATATAGGCATAAACTCTATGCAATACTATATGCAAAACTGACCTAAAGATATATACAATAAAAACTGATGACAAACCCTAGACTTGTGATGCACGAAGTTCTAAGTACAACAACAGGGACCATTCTATCAACTATGACAAGACACGTAACATGAACTTACAACATCATATTGATTTAGCATACTTGGTGTAGCATCAAGAATATGTAGCATCAAATGTGTAGTATCAAGAATAGGACATCTGAAATGTGGTATCAAAACTAACTATGACATATAGAGACATAGAGATATAACCAAGACCCTGTATGTACTTACATTGTCCTGCAAAAACATATGTCAGAGATGATACTCATATTTCAAATGTAAGCACTAATCATACATACCTTGTTGTAGGAGACTTACCCTTGACTGTTGATGTGTGGTCCTTACTATAGTGATCCCTGAATGCATGTTTTTTCTTTCCTTCTATGTGCTCGATATTGAATTCGTTGTATCTATGTACTTTCAGATCTCCAGGGTCTGAAATGTCGTCTTGTGGTATCCCTCTGAGTTCTCTTTTCAACCCCATAGGTAGGATCAAGATTGGATTCTTCAAGAAATATTTATGCCCAAACTCCCACGATGACCTGATTATAGACTAGTTGAGTAGAGTGAACTTGTACGAAGTGCCACATGTCACTGTTGTGACTTTCAGCCTTGAAAACTCTAGTCAACAAACTACATTCTGTCTTTTTTCTGTGAATATTTTTGAAATTTGAATCCAATTCTTAGAGAGAAAGTTATGACAATTTTCCCGAGGTCACCGATTTGACATGGAATTAGGGAGCCTGCAAAAACCATAAATTTTTTATATCATATCTCTGAACATATAATGAACCAAGATTTGAAATTCTGTCACGAGGTTCATCCAGGTTTCGGCTCAAATGGGTTTTAATTTCAACTTCTGAAGCGTCACAGAAAAAAAGTTATAGTGAAAATTCCATGATGACTTGTTTGAAGCCACAAAAATCCCTACTTGAGGAGGATATGAGGGTCATTATTTATATGAATGTCTTAAGTTGACAGGGTCCTCAACAAGTGAATGTTGGAGGTATTTTAGGAGCAAAAAAAACATTATTAATTTTTTACTATTCCACGACTAATTATGAGTGCCATGCGACAACCCCATCAGGTTTTAGCCCACTAACTGGGGTTACAAACTTCAAACATGAATATCTCTCAAACCGTGAAGAATTACTTTGCGTGCCATATATCCATGGAAACATCATGATGAGTGGAATCCATCTAGAAGATCCTTGACTTAGAATAGAGTAAGTTTTCAAGTCAAAATTCCCATGCAAGATTGGGTTAGCCCCAGGTGCTGCTTGGGTTGACATCAATGGCAACCACTGATCAACAAGTCACATATCATTCTAATTTTATCTTAGTTGTCTTTGGAAAGTTTGCATCAATTGCAAGATAACATTGCTATAGAGTTACAATCACGTGCTTCAAATACTAAATTAGAGTTAGTGCAAACTCTTACTTCCCAAGAAGTATGTCAACATGAGAAAACTCGACTAGAAGAGGAAAATTGTAACAGAGTTTGTGGAGGAACGTACTTGAGTAGAAATCCAAGATATATAAATTGGTGAGGTATAAAAGCATTGAGATTGCAGATTAAAGAGCGAAAATGACAACCACATACACATCTTGAGGAACGACACTGCCACGCGGAAGCTAAGAGGACCTATGCATGTTCTACACAACTTCAATAGTTGCATCATCAATTCCAACCTCTATATGCCAAAGGCATGGACTTATGGACTAATACTGTGTAGGATCATGAATTGAAGGATTGGGTTGCCAAGTTGAGAGTGCATAAGATAAAATGGTGCAACTTCTAGCTGGTATGAGTAAATTGCCCTTCAATGTTGAGACTGTAGCTATAACCTAGAAGTTGCAGTTAGATTAGGATATTAAGAAACTGAAAACTACTCAATAGGTGCTTGATATCTAAGTAGACATGATACATGAGGAAGCACTACAGGTTATGAATACTGCTGCGACCAACCAATAAGAAATTCAGGCCATTCACGATGACACAGAGAAATGGGTGACTTCTGAAGACATGTCCTTACAAGCTTATGCTAAGATCCAAACACAATCTACTCAAATGTAACAAGAAGTCAATGATATGTGAAAGGATTTCACTTCGTTGAAAGTTTCCATCAAAATGAATCTTCTGTCACTAAAGATTGGCTGAGTGGCTAAGGATGAGCCAAAGGTGTGCATTGGGGGCATATTGGAGGAAAGTTTTGGAGCAATTGTTTGGTTGTGCACATTCAGTTAGAGGGAGTAAAAACAACATGCTAAAATATTGTATAAACATGGCAGAGAAACCAACGTCAGTACATAGTGAACTGCACAATCAACAACGGTGGAAGTAGAAAAGAAACTAGGAAAGAAATTGCCAAATTTGAAATTTTTAAATGCTCATGTTTTAGGTTAGTCCAATTTTAGAAGCAACAATTTAACTACCCATAGTTATATTTTTTACTGGAGTATTTCCCATGGTGATTTGTGCATGTAAGTTGTATAAATCGGTAACAAAAGATGAGATTGGGGTTGCGCAGTTGATTTGTTGGGTTTTGTTAGTTGGCTAGTGAGTCAATGGGGTATTGGGATGAGTCTATAATCTTGTTATGCTAAACTAGGCTTGTGAGTTGTGGGGAACCATGTGGTAAGGGGTAATGTACTACATTTGACACCTTTTGGTAGTAAGAATAATGGTTGGAGTTCTGCATGTTTTCTATTTTCTATTTTCATGTTGATTTCCTTATTGTGCAATGTTTAGATATGATAATCATGATTTAATGGATAAATATATTGTTAAGATTAATCAGTGCAACCTTTCTTTAATTTTTTTTTTTTATTTTAATAATGCCTCACATATGCCATAAATAATGGTAAAATATTGTATATGAAAACTGGAGCATATGTGTGGGATAATGATGAACCAAAATGGATTCCTATTTCCCTTCCAGCTATAGAGATTTGGTTCTCGCAACTTTTTATGCAACCAACTCACAAAAAAGAAGAAAAGATAGATCAACGACTTGAAAAAAGCCTCTTCGAGGGGGAAACCTTCTTTACATCACATAACTGAACAATTTTTGGACGATTCAAATGAAAAAACCTTTTTTCTATATATAGGATTATAAGGGCTCACAACATAGTCAAAGCCTACATAACAATAATAATGTAAGGGCACAACAATAACAACATCAAACTTTTATGAGGCACAATAATAACAATATGGGGGCTACATGAGTACACCAAGAGCAATAAGGGGGCTACAATAACAATAACAATAACAATAACAATAAGGGGCTACACTAGTATTATAGTGACCTAACATGCCTCTTTCCTTCAAAAAAGTGTTGTCCTCAATGCTTGAGCAGTTCTAGATGCTTTAATCTAAAATTCTCATCGTTCCATGTGGAACCTTCAGCGGTAAGTTCTTCCACTTGATGAGATACTCTGAAATTGATTGATTTCGTAGCTGTTGAGTTCTTGTTTGTATGACTGCTTCAGGTTCTAATATGATTTTTTCTTCCTCGTCAAGTTATGACAATATTGTTTGAACTGGGAGCTTGTCACCTATAACCTTCTTTAAACATGAAACATGGAAAAATGGGTGCCCTCGAGAAGATGGAGGAATGTCCAATTTGGATGCCATAGTACGAATCTTTTTGCAACACCTTATATAAGGACCGTAGTACTTTGGTAATAATTTATTATCCTTCTTAGTTGGCCCGAGGGAAATTTGTTTATATGGTTGTAGCTGTAAAAATACCCAGTTGCCTACATCAAAGCTTCTTTCGCTGCGATGCTGATCTGCCTGTTGTTTCATTTGATTCTGCACCAAAGTGAGGTTATCCTTTAAGAGTTGGAGAATTTGTTGTTGATTCTTGATGTGATCTTCCAATGCTTGAACCTTAGAAATTTCCCTTAGAATTGGGTTCATTTTTACTACAATATGGAAGGAAGTGTTATACCACCATTCAACCAGAGGTAACCACTTGACCCATTGTTTTTTCTTATTAGATGCAAAGCAACAAAGATATACTTCTAAACATTTGTTCACTATCTTAGTTTTCCCATCAGATTGAGGATGTTAAGATGAGCTATCAGCTAATTTAGTACTCTGGAAAGAAAATAATTCCACCCATAAATTTCTAGTTAAAATGGGATCTTTGTCGCTTACAATAATCTTTGAGTTTCCATGTAGCTTTTGAATTGTTTTTCATAAATGCATTAGCAACCGTAATGGCTTTAAATGGATGAGATAATGCACAAAAGTGCACACACTTGGTAAGTCTATCAACTACCACCATGACGACACTCTTTCCCTAGGACTTGGGTAAACCTGCGATAAAATCCATTGAAACCTCCTCTCATTGTTGATTTGGAATAGATAAAGGTTGTAACAAACCCGTGGTCTTAATTGTATCAACTTTATTTTGTTGGAAAACCGAATATTCTGCCACAAATTTTTGAATATCAGATTTAAGGCCATAAAAAAAATTCCTTCTTGACCTTGTGGTAATTTATAAAAAATCCTGAGTGCCCTCCTAAGGGAGAGGTGCGCAATTCCAAAAGAACCTTTTGTTTGAGCTACGAATTCTTACAAATATATAAGTGATCTTTGTACCATACTGAATCATTTTTCTGGCTGAATGTATCAGATGTGCTGAGATCTTGATGTAACTTTTTAATGCGTGTCCACATTTCTTCGTCATTCTTCCATTCATCCTTGCTTCGGTTAACCAATTTGGTTGGATAATAGAAAAAGAACAAAGAAATGCCTCCACATCCTCATCCTTTCTTGAGAGTGTATCAACAACAAAATTTTTCTTCCCTTTTTGTAGATGATTTCAAAGTCATAACCCAACATTTTTGGACCCATTTTCACTGCTCTTCTGAAGATAGTATCTGTTCCAAAAAGTGTTTAAGACTATCATGATATGTTTTTACCTTGAAGTGTCTTCCCATTAGGTAAGTTCGACATTGCTTTAGTGCATATAGTATTGCCAACATTTCCTTTTCATAAATAGATTTGTGTAAATACTTTCCTTTGATTGTACGACATTCAAAAGAAATGGGTCTTACTTCTTGCATTAAAACAACACCAATTCCATTTCTCGAGGCATCACATTCCACAATAAAAGTTTTTGTGAAGTCTGGTGTAGGTAAGACCGGTGCTTGGCACATTGCCTCTTTAAGATGTTCAAAGGCCTTAGTTGCTTTTGGAGTCCAAGAAAATGCATCTTTCTTCAATAGTGTTGTTAGAGGTGCTGCTATTCTCACATAATTCTTAACAAACTTATGATAATACCCCGTGAATCTAAAACCCCTCGCATATGCTTTATGGTTGTGGGGATTTTCTATTCCTTGATGGATTTAATTTTGTTAGGGTCTACCTTAATACCCTCATGAGATACAATATGACCCAGATATTCCACCTCCTGTACTCCAAAGAAACATTTGGATGTTTTTTCCATTTAATTGTTTATCCTCCAATAGTTTGAGAAACCTGTCAACATGTTGAACATGATCCTTCCAAGACTTGTTGTGGATTAATATATCATAAAAAAATACTAACACAAGTTCTCTAAGGGTGGGTTTGAAAATGGAATTCATCAAACCTTGAAATGTAGAAGGTGCATTGGTAAGGCCAAAAGGCATGACCAAAAATTCATAATGACCCTCATGATTTCTAAATGTTTTTTTCATAATATCTTCAGTTTTCATTCTAATTTGATGATATCCTGAACGAAAATCCAACTTGGTGAAGCAAATTTCTCCTTGTAATTCATCCAATAATTCATCAATGATAGGAATGAGAAATTTATCTTTAATAATGAGCTTGTTAAGCTCCCTATAATCTGGACATATGAACCATTATCCATCCTTCTTGTGCACCAATAATACTAGTGCCGAAAAAGAATTTTGACTAAGTTGAATTATATCGACCTCTAGTATTTCTGAAGCCATACATTCAATTTCACTCTTTTGGGCATATGGATATCTGTAAGGCCTCATGTTTGGACGAACACTTCTTGGAATCAAATGAATAGCATGATCATGATCACGAATAGGTGGGAGGCCTTTGGGAGTCTCAAATACCTTGGAATGATTGTCTAAGACATTTTGGAGATTTAGAGAAATAGATGATTTCAATGTTTGAATCTCTAGTGAGCATAATTATCTTTCCTGGTTTCCCTGCGATACCCCTTAATTAAACTTCCTTTCCTTAAAAAACAATTCAAGGAAAGTTCTTGAAAATTAAAAGCTATCGTACCCAAATATTGTAACCATTGGACTCCTAGTACAACGTTAGCACCACCCATTGGAATAGAGAGCATCGGACTATTCAATACATATTACCCCATGGCTAGCTTGATATTATGGCACTTACCAAAGCAATTATAGTTTCTCCATTTGCAACCATCACTTGACACTCTAGTGTTGGGTATAGGAAGAAATTCATTTCCTTGGCTATGTTACAATGAATAAAATTATGGGTACTACCCGAATCAATCAACACTATTACCTTTTTCTTCTTGATATGTCATTCTATCTTGAGAGTTTGAGAAGTGGTAATTATTTCCAATGCATTGCAAGATATGGCCAGACTCATTTATTCTTTCTCTAGGGTTGGTTCTCGGTGTATATCCTCTTCTTTTGAAGTTTCTTGTTCCTTTTCCTCCTATTCACAATCTATGTAAAATACTTTATTCTCCGCACACTTATGACCTTTAGTGTATTTGTTATCACAACTGTAGCAAAGCCATTTTTCTCTTTTTTCTTCCAATTGTTGTGGTTTCAACCTTGTAGGTTGTGGAAGGCTAGGAGCAAGAACACTTCCATATTTATAGTTGTGAGTGGTAGGCTTCTTTGTTGCCATAATATTGCTTTCAATTTTTCTTGCCAACTTGAATGCTTTATCCAATGAATCAGGTTCCCAAAGACAAACCTCATGTTGGATGTTATCCTTTAAAGTATGTATGAAGAGATCAATCCTATGCTCCTCTAGAATATCATTTACCCTTATATTCAATTTTTGGAGGTCGTCAATGTGCTCCGCCATTGAACCCTTTTGTTTGAGATTTATCAATTGGCTAAAGAAGGTGTTTCTCTTTGTATCCTCAAATTGTGCTATCATTTCCTTCGTCGAAATTGACCAAGTGACAAGTGATTTACGAGAACAAAGCCATCCATACCATACCAACTGATTGGGTTCTAAATATAAAGTTTCAATGCGTACCTTTTGTGTGTTTTGCACATTATGGAGATCAAAATATTGATCCATTTGTATTATCCATGTTACCAGATCCTTGCCATCAACTTTCCTCATATCAATCTTTGGAATATGGTGGGTCTTCAATCCAATGTTGGAGTCTATGAAATCATAATTAATATTTTTTTTTTTTGATCATGAGTTTCATCTAATACCTTTCCTCCATTAGGAAGCATTTCTTGTAGCAACTTTGTTAAACCTTCCTTCAAACCTTCCATGTCGGCTTTTAAACCATTCTTCAAATCTTCCATGTTGCTTTCCATTTTTTCTTCTATACAATCCATATTAGATTTCATGCTATCCTTCAAACCTTCCATGTTTGATTTTAAACTATTCCTTAAACCATCCATCTGAGCTTCCATTTCATTTTTGGTTACTCTTTGTGAGAGAAAAATTTGTTGCACTTGATCTCGCAATTTTGATATATCATGCTGCATTCCTTCCTCTTCTTCATGTGTCATAGAAGAGATTTATGGTTGCATACTAGTTGTATCCATTTTTTTATTACAACGAATTTTGAAATAAAACAATGATATCTATGCTTCACTATGCCCTTTGAATCACTTCAAACTGATTTTTCAAACAAAAGTTATGCACAATTAAAAAATACACACATGTTTCTTGCTTTTCAGGAGCTCGATATTGAGATCACTGTAACTCTTAAATTTCATATCTCCAAGTCTTGAAACTTCTTCCTGGGGTAGCTCTCTGATTCCTCTTTCCAACCCCATACATCTCATCAAGATAGGATTGTTCAAGAAAGAGTAATGCCAAATCTCCAACGAGGGCCTGACTATGGACTCGTTCAGTAGAGCGAAGTTGTATGGGATGCCACGTGTCACTTTTAAACCTTCGACCCTGAAATTTCTACACGAAACATTACAGTCTGTGCACTTTTAGCCATTTTTTACAGAATTCAAATCCGATGCCTAAAACGAAAGTTATGACGATTTTCCCTAGGCCACCTGTTTGAGACAAAATCCTGGAGCCTGCAAAAACTCTAACTTCCTCAGAACATATCTCCATAAATTTAGCAAACCAAGATTTGAAATTTTTACATGACATTCTCTAAGACTTAGATTCCACGTGGTAAATATTTCAGCTTCTGAATCCTTGTAGAAACAAAGTTATAGCGAAATGACAAGATGACCTGTTTGAAAAAGTGAAACCCTAGAATCCAAAGTTGTGATACCAAATGTCATGCAACCAACTCACAAAAAAGAAGAAAAGACATATCAACCATTTGAAAATAACCTCTTCGAGGGGGAAACCTTATTTACATCACGTAAATGAACAATTCTTGGATAATTCAAATGAAAAAACCTCCTTTATATATATAGGAGTATGGGGGGTCACAATATAATCAGAGTCTACATAACAATAATAATAGTGGGCTTCTATGGGGCACAATAATAACAATATGGTGGCTACATGGAAAAAAAAATATCAATAAGGTGGCTAAACTAACAATAACAATAAGGGGATACACTAACAATAACAATAAGGGGCTACACTAGTATCATAGGGACCTAACACAACCCCCCATAAGTGCCTTGGGTGATACCTTGCCTATTTTACAGGCATTGTCACAAGAATCGGTACTCAATAGGGATTTTGTTGGGTGTTGGTCACATCACACACAATAATTCAGATCGAAAACTAAAATGAATCAACACTTCTCTTATTTATATTAAACTTTCCTATAATTTCATCATATCTCTCATTCCTTGATTGATTGCTACCCTTCTCCACTTATGGGCTTCCATTTTCGCCTTCTCAAACTATGATGAGGGAAGAGAAAGGTTGGTGTGATCTTTCTTGTGCCTAGTATTGATGTTTCTACCATTAGATCCTAGTCTACTTGGGGTACCTTGCCTTTATTAGGTATTTCCTATTTTTTTTGCGGGTCCTTCTACCAAATTGGATAAGTCCTCAATTTGTAATACTATGATAAAGGTTGGCTATGTGATCTTAGAGCCTCCTTGATACCTAATCCTTTTTCTCCTTTAAATTTGGGTGCCCAACTTTTAAGTGGGTGCCCCTCTCTTTGGCTTTGGTAGTGTTCTTAATTTAATCAAGGTGACAACTGCCTCCTTTGAGGGCTATATTTTGATCTTTTTCTTTGAATTTTTGTTATAAGGCTATGAGTTGTTGAGTTTTCACTTCCTTTTCTTGTAATCTCTTGCCCTTTAATTGCATCTTGGGTTTCTAGGACAATTTTTTGTCTATGCCCTTGAAATAAGAGCATGGGACCTTCTGTTCTAAATTGTTCATAGTGTTTCAAACTATTAGTTGGATGAGTCCATGATGTTGAAGAATCTAGGGCAATGGGGTATAGTAGGATTCTTCAAGACTTGATAACAATTTGTGGAGCACTTCTACAATTAATCTTGTTAGCTTAATCTTCTTCTTCTTATTATTAATGCATGTGTGTTTACTTCATCAATCTGCTACCAAAAACATAAGAATAAGAGCACAAGGTGTTGACTCTCTGCTAGGGAAAAATCTCTCTCTGCTAGAGAGGAAAACCCTTTCGTAAATTTCTCCTATTGATCAACACCAAACCCTAGACCCTTGACAAGAATATCCTCTAAGCACAAGTCCAGTCCTTCCTTCTTCATGCACTTTGTTTCCCGACACTTCGTCCTCCTTCTTCCGGCACTTCATTCCCTGGCACTTTGTCCTTCTTCTTCTTTCGGCAATTGGTGATAGACCTTGTTATGCTTAGTTCTAGAAGAGATATTTCTCCTTGATCCTTAGTGAACTCTTTCACATAAGATGATTCCTTCCTTCTCTTCACCAACCTAGCTCCTTCTTGATGTGAAGTTGCAGACTTGATGTGACATCACTGCAACCCTAGTATTTCACATGTGTGGGAGGCTTCCCTTAGGTTTTGACCTTTTTCTTCTTGGCTTGAGAGAGTCTCTTCTTCGCTATAGTGGGAGGCCTTATAGGCCTTAGTTTCTAGCCCAAACAATAAGAGATGAGCAACTTTGATGTTGCTTTTGTAGCGACTAAAAACAACTCTCTTTTTCCTCATATGTGTGACTGCAATTCACCCTAAAACAATCCTTTAAACTTCAGTTATGTCTCCTCCTTCTTCGCTGCAGTAGAGGCTCCTTCAAACTCAACTTTTCCACCCTTTACTCGAATTCACTTTCTCACTGATTTCAGAGGTGATAGATGATGTCATTGGAGGAGTGGACATCTACTATATATGGATGAATATCCCTCCTTTAGGCTGACTTGAGGTCGACTAGAGGACAATAGTCCGACTTGACTTCCTTTGCATCATTTTTTCTCCTTTGATGATGTCATTTCATGGAGAGGACTTTGACTTTGCTTGGAGAGATATTTGTTGACTCTTATACAAATATATACATGGTGTAACATGCCCTTAAGCGTCTTCAACATTTTATTTAGACTCTTTGACTCACCTTTAGCACTTTGAAATGCGCTAGAGCTATTTCAATGAGAAAGAAACTCATTGATAAATATAAGAAAAATAATATTTCTTTTCTTGAATCAATACAAATATCAAAAGTATATTTATGAATATCAAACCTTGTTACACTTTCTTCAACACTCCCTATTAACTAGGGAGGTATTCATAGATTATTACAAGGTGTTTGGTTATTTTTCAATCTTTAAGAATTCACATAAGAGAAACCTGATTGGCAATCCATCTGTTATAGCACCATAGTAACCAACATTGTTCACAGCATGGCCTTGACTAACAACTCTATCTCTTATAAGATTAGAGCACAATGTTAACGAGACCAATGACTTATAGACACTTGAGTCATTGTCTCTCAAGGTACATACTCACCCTGGTGTTCACTGAGTATGATCTTCTAGGACTATTCTTGTCTTGGGTTCCCAGCCCTTAAAGAATATTAGTCCTCTTGCCTACTCTTGTCTTGGATTCCCTATACATCCTCAAAGAGTATCAGATGCTAGATGATTACCCAATCCTCCCGTTCTTTATTCCCAAGTGCAGGCAAGAATGTTGTGCCTATTTCTTCCTCTTAATTGAGGAAGACATGCCCAAGCTTCCTCTGACAAGGAAATTACCCAATCTCCTTTGTAGTTGGGAACTTGTTAGAACTCCCTCTTATCTAGGGACTTGTCCATTCATCAACAACTTCTTCTTTGTGGGTCCTTCAACTGCTTGTTCTCATTTTTTCCTTTTGATGCCATGAAGTCTTTGTTTCAGACTTCTTCTTGGTAGGGCACCGGCTATCGATCACTTTCCTTTTTGGTTTGTCATGTCATTTCTTCCTTCATGGAAAGTGGCCTTCTTGATATATGTCAGGTCCTCTTTGTCATCTAGCTACTCCTTTGTCATTTTGTCTATGCTTCAAAATACTTTTTATATGGATGCTTCGTTGTACTTGCTTGTTCTCACACTTTGATCTAGTAGCCCTTTTATGACTTCATCCTGACATTGCTCCAACATTAAATAGTGATTTTGTTGGATGGCTTCTTCATCATGACATCTTGTAGAGTTGAATTAGTTATCTGCACCTTAATATCTCCAAGGCCTTCATAGGTGTCAAGGGTCATTTGATCTTTTTCTTCCTTTGTCAGAGTTGTCATGCCTTCTTTCGAGAGATGTATTTAATGGAGCTTGTTAGATAGTGATTCTTTATGACCATGGTGTTCTTCACATGCTGGATCTCTTTCTTCATTTTTTGCTTCTTGAATTGCTTAGATAACAACCTTATACTTCGTCATGAGAGAACATTATTCATTACGTGCTTCTTGGACTAGTCAACATTTCTTCTTCACTTGCTTCTTAGTTAGCAATATTATTCTCCTTAAGAGAGTATTTATTCTTCACTTGCTTCTTGGATTAGTCAACAACATTATACTCATTATTTGATAATTTCCTTTTGTTTACCTTTATTAGATGTAGTACATGCTCTTGACTATGTCTTCGGTGAAAGAGATCCTTTTGTACTTGATAATGTTTTTAGAACTATACCCATGACTCAATAACATATATGATGACATGACTTAAACTTTGATGCATACATACCTCATATTGATTTTTCCTTGATAATATCGACTTCATTGGATGGTCCTTTTTGATTGGTGTAGCCTTTCTTTCTTCATATTTTCTTTCTTGCATATCATCCTTCCTTGTATTCCATGAATGGAATTCCCATTGATACATCTGCTCTTATTTATGAACCTTCTTGTCATAGGATTTTGAAGACCCTCATCCTACAAATGTTTCTTCCTTTTGATGATGGAGGCCTTCCATGATTTTTGATCATGATCAATTATTCTTTTATCATGGATGATGTCCTATAATAGGTATGCTACTTCTACATGCATATTTTGAGCTATATGTACACCATGCTCCTACATTCTAGAAGATATTTCTAAACCTGCACTTTGTTCTATGTCCACATACTACTATACTACTCAAAACTTCGAAAGAAGATTTTAAGTAAAAAAGTAGACTTATTCATAGTAGAGATCTAGAGGATCTTCCTTCTTCTACTACTTGTCTTCTTCTTTCACCTCTTGAGTTATATGAGCCTCTTCTCTTTTTATTTTTTTGTTATTGTCCCTCTTAATTTTACAATAATTCCTTTTGTAGTGTCCATATTCTTGGCATCCAAAGCATTAGCCTTTGAACATTTCTCTATTGTTTGTTCTTTCTGGACCAAATTTGCCAAATTTTCCCTTTCTCTTGGCAATGGTTTCAAATGCTTGCTCCTTTGATCCCACATCATCTTTTTCTTTGAGTATAGTTTCCTCTATCTTGCATAGAGACCATAGTTCACTTAGTGGGGTAGCTTCCTTCTTGGCATATATGATTGATGTGAAGTTGCCCCAATCCTCAAGTAGATCATTGAGTACTACAATTGTCATTTCTCTATCAGACATGACTTCTCCTAGATCTTGAAGTTGATCCCTCATTTCAGACATCTTCATGAAGTAGAGAGCTATTCCTTCCTTTGATATCTTCATCTTGTATAAATCCTTTCATAGAGATATCACTTCTCCAATTGTGCTTAACGAGAATAACTCTATTTTATCATAGATATCTTTTGATTTTTTAAGTTTGGAGACATAAGGAATGAGAGAGTCCTTGATAGATTATATTAGAATCATTTGAGCTCTTGTCTCATCCTTATTGTAGTTGGCTAAGGCTTGAGTTTGTTCCTTAGCGGGGATAGTGATATTCCCTTTGATGTGATCTAGAAGTTCATTCTATTTGAGAAGTAAATCAATGCTCTTCTTCCATGCAAGGAAGTTATTGGTCCCAATCAATTTTTTTCTTTCCTTAGAAAAATACATTGATGTATATTTAGAAGGGGACATATACTTACTTGATAGAGTTTGAGATGTAATGGACTTGCTTTCTTCTTGAAGACTTGATGGCTTTCCTTCCTTAGATCTTGATGTTCTTCAAGTTTCTTTCTCCAAATGGACTTGCTTGATGATGAGATTAGCTTTATGACTTGTAGCTTGATGTAGGTCCCTCTTTGATTTTCTCTTCTTGTAGGTGCCTTTATATAAGGCTTTTCGTCTTGCTTTGTAGTCTTCCTTTATGAATGATGGATGGTGTTGGGCCAAGAAAAAGGTACATTTTATCCTTGTAAATAGATTTATTTAGCATTCGTCTTCACATGTTTATCTTCATTTTATGGATAAAAGTAGAGGAAACAACAATTGAAGTTGGGTAAAAGAGATTAATAACAAACTAGATAAATCTAGGCACAAAAAACTGACTTTTACTATCTGTATGTGCAAAAGACGCAGATTGGACGATGGTTGTTCAATCGACAAAACAACAACAACCAGTAAAGGAAAAAGACAACGTCTTGGGAAAAGCAGGACATCAGAAGAATGGGAAGACCAATGCTATTTTATGATGAGATCAGATTGAGGATTATGAAATCCTCGATTCACTTCTATTTATTTACTTTTCTAAATGTTAGATAAGGTCGAAAGGCGAAATGAATAGGAGTTCAGAAATACACAGTTTGTAACTATCTTTTGGACATATAATACTTTCATCTTGGTGATGTTGTAACTCTGTTACTTATTTTAATGAGGAACATTGCGTTTAATTCATAATCATATTCTGAGTATCTAATAGCGGGGACTTCTGGAGACTTTGGGCACAATCAAGAGAAGATCTACTACTTCACCTGTGTTATAATCATTTCTATTTATTCTTCACTATTTGTGAGTGTTAAGTTAATATCATTCTGATCATCGTGAGGATCAACGATTCTGATTTACATTTGCTGTTTGTTCAAGATTCAAGATTTAGCTATGTGTTACATATGCGCGATGCTCTTTATTAAATTGGTTATGTTAGTTCCAACATTAGATCGCTGTTCATTCTGAGTAATGTTATCATAGATTTTAAAGATAGAATTGATTTCTTTCTGTAAAATGCTTATATTATCATTTGTTGTTCAATTGTCATAGTTCTCTTTCATGTTCAATGAGTTAGTTTCAATTCCAGTTAAGATTTCCAAGTGTGATTCTTTCTATTTGTATTCAGATTCATTTGCTTTCAGAATATGTTAAGTAAAATTGCAAAGTGTGTTATGAATTTCTTTCAGAGTTATTTGGATTAAATTTAAAGAGATAATCATTAGCAATTGCAATGATTCCAATTTATTTCATTATCAATTAACCTCTGAATTCACTGCATATATAGTGCTGACACTCTTGAAATAAAAAGACTTTCCTTGGATTGATTATTAATGCAGGAATTAAGATTGCCTGTAAAAAGACATATTAGTGCACCAACATTTTGGCGCCGTTGCTGGGGAGAGTGTTTCAAAGTGATTTCCTTTTATCTTGCTGTAAAAGAATTCGGTTTTAAAAACGAGAAGTAAGAACCCGCGTAGCTAGCAAATAAAGTGCTTTCTCACCAGCCCGCTTTTCAGCAAAAGCATAGAGGTTAAATAAAAATAGGTTTTTTTAATGAATAACTAGGAATAGAAAGATAGAAAAAGATTAGAACCAACGTTGAAAGTGGCAAGCAAAACCTACAGTATGTCACAAGACACATCCCAATTCTTTCATTTTTCACCGTTTAGTCAGCAACAAAACCCTGGGGCAACATGGCAAGGCTAATCACCTTACTTGTATTGGCAATATGTTGTAGCCAGCAACAACCCCCCTTTTCATTTAAGTATTTGTCCAAAATACTAAATGAATGGGGACCCTTAGTTTAATTTTGAGAAAAATCAAATTTTCCTTCTTCAAAATAAAGCTACCATCGTAGGCTTCAAACGGTCTTTCAAATATTTGTAACCTAAGTCTACGATAAGGTAAAGGTCTTTAAAAAATTGCATTAATGCGCAAAGCCCCCCCACGTTAACCCTAACGTCGCATCACAGTAAGTAATGTTCATAAGGAAAAACCTCAAAATCTTCCGATCTGCGATAACACCGATCGCAAGATCGCACATCGCAGAAATGAAATGGAAATACTTAACAAACATCAAACTCCTGCGACCCGCGATGTTGCGACCTGCGATATTGCGATCGCCGCGATGGCAGAGTCTGCGATCTGGCGATTTGCGATTAGTGCGCCTTGCGATGGCACGATCTTCAATGTAACGTAAAGCAAATCATGAATCATTTAATCGCGAATCCTTCGGGCATGCCATTCAAAGAAAAGCCATTTACCATAATCTGACCCCAAATCATGCGCTTTTAATGATAGTAAGTGGATTAGTTGTCAGTTATTTGATGAAATAAAGACGCGTGCTTTTCTAAAGAATTATTTCACGTAAGGTGGCATATTTAGTATATCTGTTTCATTTAAAACTCTCCCATCACCTTTCTCAATCAGTCATTTCCACTTCGCTCATAATCTGCAGGAACTAAGAGATAAGAAGATTCAAAAGCCGAACGCAGGAGCAAATGGGAAAGAAACATAAAGCCCAAGGCTTCGAGATGAAGGAAAAGGCAAAGGAGATGGCGCCCTTGTACACAGACACTGCATGCAACAGGGACGCAGGACTTTCGACCTAGGAAGGCATGTATAGGCTGCTGGAGGAGGAAAATCCTAGAGTAATGAAGGTTGATAGCGCCGCGGGATCACAAAACTCTTTCGAGGCATCCTTAGAAGAGCTGACATGTTCATTTCTTCACCGAATAGCAGCTAGACCCAAGATTTTGCCGTATACAGATATGATCAGATGGATACTTGACAATGCAGAGTTACAAGGCAAACAATTCAAAGTTCAGGGACATGGGCTCATAGGATCATTCGCCGCGCAAGACTTAAAGCTTATGTATCATCTTCCTGAGCCTCAGATGACCTACAACACACAATTTGTCAAGAAATTTGCAGCAGAGAACCCAAGCCTGGCAGAAACCACTAAAGAATGGACCAGAAGAGAGGAGCC
>APFE030980865.1:109879-144648 GCA_000404065.3 Pinus taeda
AGGAACACCCCTTTCAGTACTTTGAAGCTTGCATGCCTCAATGGCAAGTTTCTCACTATCGGCAACAGGTTTACATCAATGACCTTCGACTGAGAGATTTTACATGGTGTTCGACGCCAAGTCCCTTTTCACACCACGTGAATTGTACTGTAGTACCTTGAGGGTCATTGTCATTACTAGTGATTCCTCTCGCGCCTGTTAACAACTTACATCATTGGCTGGTAATCAGGTGATGTCTTTCCATGTTTGACTCCAGAACATTTTTCACATGGATCGACTTGTACTCCGAGTGAAGATTGAACGAGTTTTGAAGACCTCGGATCTAGTTTCATCTATCCGGGCTGCAATCTATTCAGGAATATAAAAACATCCAGTGTACATCATTGCCGAATAGATGATCATCCAAATCAAAGGATGATGTGTCCATATCATCAGTCTGTCACACAGACGATTGTCTGTTTTATGTACATGAAAATGAATTTATAAAGCTGAGCATGGGAATGCCCACTTCAGCTAGATCATGAAAAAATGTTTTCAAAATAATGTATTGTATTGTATCTTATTACAGGTTGCCTCCCAACTTGGAAAAACTTCAAATCCTCATAGTAAAGCATTTCACCCGACATCAGAAAGATTAACGACCTCATGCTTTAGGGGGCCACTGTTATAGACATTTTTGGGCACTTCAACCCCAATCGTAAATGTCCATAAACTGAGGGCTCCTAAGTCCCTAAAAGTGTTGCTTCACTACCTAAAGGAACAAGGTCAACTGATTACATCATCTCCCAGAAGTTCTCCACTAGAAACTACTCATAAATGGTCAAAACTGGACCATACTGAAAGTTCAATGTAGAGGGTACGATGCATATCACCTTCCCAATGTACAGGGTGTGATGCATACTGATTTGCTCCTCTGTAGGGTGCGATGGTTGGGAATGGACAAATGACAGGGACAAAAATGCGAGGTGGAAGATCATGGAATCTTCCAGAAGCTTCCCCTCTCACACTTGCCACTCCATTTTTGACTAGAGATGAGTAAGAGATCATCATTCTCCAAGTGGAAGTAAGAACTATCAGAGAGAAGACACTAATCAAGATCCCAAAAGATGACTCACCTCTCTGTAATCATCTATATATGGATCCCTCATCACAAAGATCCAGAGGCTGGAATTTTGTATCTTATAGAGAAGTGTCGTTGGTATTCTGGTGTACATTCACAGTGTTGGGTGATCTAGCTTTGCTTGAGGTGAAGAAGGGCTTCTTAGCTGGAGGATGATGCTGGATCAGAGCACATGGTTGTAATCTTCTTTCTACTTTTCATCTGAATAAAGCTATTCTTGTTTCCTTCCATATTCTTGTGTACTTGTTTATATATGCATGTATATGGTTAATACACATCTGATCCTGTATTATTTATGAATTTAGATCCTTGTTTCTTGCATAGTAGTATGTTGCTGTGATTCCACACGTCCTTTTGAAGCTGGGCAAACAAAGAAAAAGCGGCGAAACTCTATCGAGAAGGAGAGGAAATCAAACACAAGACTCAGGTTGGTTCTCTTGGTTCTCCTCTCGTCTATTTTCATAAAAGGAAACAATAGTAGACTTTGATTTTTTGTTTCTAATATAGCCACCCATCTTAGTGGGAATAGCAGCATCCGAGTGGACAATATTCCCGGATAACACTTCTTGAGAAGATTTGAAAGAGAAGTGTTGGAACAACAACGTTTCAAACGTTTGAAATGGGTATTACGCGCTACGCCCGCGAGGTGGTGGGGTACGCACCAAAGAAGCTTTGAGGGCTGGCACAAATGCAGGAGGATGATGCGCATGCGGTTTGGGAAGCCTTAGATGCGGTTAACAGACAAGTATGATGGACGGGATGATCTGCGTGTGCACCTCGCCAAATGGACAAAACTCTATGGGGAAGAGCCACAACCTGAGTGGGTGCACCTGTTCTGTCATACCCTGGACATTATCCCCATGAATTGGTATATAGAGACGGAGCTCCGCCATGGAACGAGTGAATGGGATATCTTGTGCGAAGGATTCCTGTTAACCTTCACGTTTGAGGATCATTGGCGGGATACTGTTGATGCTGCGCTACAAGCAATAAAAACAGTTATCTTTAAAATACCCCAGGAGCCAATGGAAGTGATTAAGCTTGAATGGGCGGCCCAGCTGAGCTGCGTGCTAGAGTGTTACAATGTGAATACCGAAGAAGATGACGAAGATCCATGGAAAGTTAACATTCTAGAAATTGAAGGCTATCGCGAGGTTCAAGGGCCATTAATTGAAGACCCTGACATAACTGCGTCGGTAAAGACAAAGCAGGTAAACATTGGTACGGAGGCCGAACCTAAGTACGCAACGCTCAACGACTATTGGGATGATGCGAAGGTGGATAAGGTCGCTGAGTTACTCCGTGAATACCATGACTTAGTCCCGACCAAGATCATGAAATTAAAGGGGATCTTTTGCGATTTAGGGATGGTGAAGATCACCTTAAAACCTGACACGAAGCCGGTTAAGCAGAGGCCTTATCACTTGAATCTGAAGTACAAGGAAATGGTTTGCGTAGAACTAGACAAAATGCTTGCAGCTGGAATCATTGAGCCAATAGAAGAATTTGACTGGGTAAGCCCTCTGGTAGTGTAGGAAAAGATGTAGAAGGGCAAGATAAGAATATACGTGCACCTCCGGAAATTGAATGACGCATGTGTGCATGACCCATTCCCAACTCCATTCACAGATGAAGTATTGTAAAATGTCAACGGGCAAGAAGCATATTCTTTTACTGATGGGTTTTTAGGGTACCACCAGATCAAAATTATGCTGGAAGATAGGAGCAAGACTACCTTCGTGACTGAGTGGGGCTACTTTCAATACACCTTTATGCCGTTTAGGTTGAAGAACGTGCCGACCATATTTTTATGCATAGTTTTTACATCATTCAAGGAATATATTCACAAATTCCTGAAGGTATATCTGGATGATTGGAATGTATATGGATTGGTTAAGCACCATGTAGAGAGCTTACGCTTGATGCTGGATACTTGCTGACGACACCAGATTGCGTTGAACCTCAAGAAGTGTACGTTCTTCGTTCCATTTGGGAAATTGTTAGGACATGTGGTCTGCAAACAGGGACTGATGGTAGACCCCGCGAATATTGCAGTGATTCTAAATTTAGAAGCACCACGAAGTGTTAAATAGCTGTGTGCTACCCTGGGACATACAAGGTACTACAGGAAGTTCATCAAAATCTATGCTTAGATCGCTGCGCCAACGGAGAAACTATTGAAAAAGGATGTCACATTCTGCTGGAATGATGATTGCATGAAAATCTTGGATGTACTAAAAGAGAAATTGGCTTCCGTGCCAATCCTGGTCTTCCCAAAATGGGATGTGGAGTTTGATGTCCATGTTGATGCGTTGTGTATAGCACTGGGAGCAGTACTCATACAGGAGGGTGGAGAGGGTTTGGATCACCCTATCGCGTTCACAAGATGCAAGTTGTCTAAAGCAGAAAAGAACTATTCCACAACTGACTGCGAGGGGTTGACTATGGTGTATGCGCTCCAAAAATACCGACACTATTTGCTAGGGGGACATTTCAAGATGTATACAGACCATTCCACGCTAAAATGCTTAGTCAATAAGCCTATGTTGGGGGGGCACATATGCAGGTGGCTCTTATTGTTCCAAGAATATGATTTTGAGGTTGTTGTAAAGCTTGGACGCCTGAATGCAGGACTGGATCACTTGTCGTGAATTGAGACGGGCGAGGAACCTACTAATTTGGAGGAAGGATTACCTGATGCACAACACTTTGCTGTGCACGTAGAAGACGAACACTTTGAAGATATAATCCACTTTTTGACAATGGGGATTGTGTTGAAGGAATACTCGATCCAGCAGAAGAAGGAACTGGTGGTGCACACGGCTGAGTTTTCTGTCATTGCAGGGCACCTATACAAGATAGGCAATGATGAGATACTACGAAGGTATGTCCCTAAATTTGAATGAAGTCAGATCCTCATGGAAGCACATGGGGGTGCTACGGGAGGACATTATGCAGGGTGAACGATCGTGCAAAATATTCTCTGCGCAGGGTTGTGGTGGCCAACCCTTTATCAGGATTCAAAAGCACACTGTAAGGCTTGTGATATATGTCAAAGGACAGGTAAACCATCATGGAGGGACGAGATGCCCTTTAATCCACAAATGATGTTGCAACCCTTCAAAAAATGGGCAATCAACTTTGTAGGACCTATCAAACCTCAGGGAAAGACGGGCGCGAGATACATTATCACCGCGAAAGAGTACCTGACTCGTTGGGTCAAAACGCAGCCGATCAAAGACTGCATGTCCACCACGACTCCAAATTTTTTGTTTGAACACGTGTTGACTCGATTTGGATGTCCAAAAGTCTTGATGAGCGATCACGGTACACATTTCCTGAACGAAACCATCAGCGTGCTAACAGAAGAGTTCCAGGTGTGTCATCAGAAAAGCACACCGTATCACCCACAAGCCAATGGGATAGTAGAAGCATTCAACAAAATAATAGAGATTGCACTAACCAAAGTATGCAAGGCGCATCAGAGTGACTAGGACCTGCGCGTACCTACAATACTATGGGCTTACAGGACAACATGCAAGAAACTGACGGGAGAAACACCTTTCCGATTGGTTTATGGCATGGAAGCTATCATGCCAATGGAGTATATTGTACTTATTCTATGCATAACATCTCTCACAGGTATGATGAATGCGAAGCCCTAGAAGAGAGGCTCGTGTAGCTGGAAGAACTTGAGGAGGAACGGTTCCTAGCTGGCTTCAATCAGCAGGTGCAAAAGTAGTGTCAGAAGGCCTAGCACGATTGCCATATTATGTTGCACACCTTCAAGGTAAATGATTTAGTGTTGCTGTATGACAGTAAGTTTGATAAATTCCCAGGAAAGTTTAGAATGCATTGGCTGGGACCATACGTTGTTAAGGAGGTTACAGATGGAGGCGCGATAGCACTGGTCAAGCTAAATGGAGAGCATTTCCCAGGAAAAGTGAATGGCAGCCTATTGAAGCCCTACATGGGTGGCCCGACTATCTGACTAGCTGACAGAAGCTCAGTCTTCGCGCTCCAAGGATCCAGATGAAGGTGCAGGACTATAAACAAATGCAGGGGACACAGGCACAGATGCAAGGAATCAGTTTTGACACCGCAGTCTTGGAACAATGCGTCGAGGAGATCCAACAGGCAGTCACTCAATTCGCTGCCGACCTTGCAGTAGTTCGAGGAGAATTGGAGGGACTCTGCGTGAAGATTTCCGTGCCGACAGAGTGACTCAAGGGCGAGTCACGATGTTTGTGTTGGGGGCCTGTTGGGCATGGATTCCCCCCCAAGGCATGTTTTGGGGCTTAAAGCCCAAGTTTTGAGAAAGTCCTTTATAAAAGCTTCACGAATTGTGGGCATGGAGTGCGAAGTCACAATAGAGTCACAGGGTTGTCCGCCCTTGTTTTTGTAATGTAATGACGGCTTGGTATACCTAACCATGGTTGATAGACCTACTAGGATTGAGTCAAAGTGTAAAGTGTGTCTTTGGGTCGTAGAGTAGGAGAAGGCTTTGCAGCTGAGTGCGCATATGCCTAGTAGTCCGCAGCTGAGTGCGCAGACCCCTGCAGCTGAGTGCATAGGGCAGGTTGAGTATGTAACTGTTGGAAGAATTAATAAAGAGAAGTTTACCATATTTTTGTGTATCTTTTCCTATTTTAATGTATAATTGGGTATAAATTGCAAGTGTATTTTTTATTTGCTACACGAACTCATATGAATGTGTTGTATAAATAAATATAACGTAAGACATCCATTTGCATGAAGATAATTAGCTAGTATAGGAAGATAAGTAATATCTCCGGTGCAACTTAGGGGAATAGCACAGAGCGTTGCTCCAACAGCACAAAAGCCCCACAACCCTTGGTTAGGGTTGCACGAAAGCAAGTATATCGGGGCGCAAAGGTCAAGGAAGTGCGCGAAGCAACCTACGCATAGTGACGGACAGTTGGATCTAACCAGACCCTTAGACATATCAAGGGTGTGGAAACTTGGTTCCAACACCCCCCCATACTACTTCGAGTGAGACCTCAGTCTGCGCTCTGCGGGCTATTGCCAAAAGGCCCAGTTGGACAGGGATTTGTTTGGCTAATTAACTCTGAACCTGGGTCAGGCCCCAACAAGCCAACATTAATACTTACCACCGATCATGCGTTTGTTACTAATACCACTTCTTTTGAAATAATGATTTAAATCTCTGTTTTAATTTACGACCATTTCAAATGTGATGACGTGTATTGTTTTGATTGCCTTGTCATATATTGCGCCACTTTTATTGATTGGTTGCCTGTATTTATGAATTAATGACACTTTCTTTTGTTTTTCCCATGCTTGGTAGATGTGGATGCCCTTTTCTCATTAGAGGGAGGGTGGTCTGTGTATGAACGACATGTTTGATAGTTTATGGATAATTGTGTGATAATTATTAAACTAATTTCCGGTTAAAGGATTGCATGATGATGGTGTATGTGTAATAATTATCAAAGTATTTCTGATTGGAGGAAGGACTACAAGAATTATGGATGGCATGCAGATTGATTATGATCCTACATAAAATATTGCTGATGAGACAAATGACTTGATTGCATATGATATTAATCCCCAAAACAATGTCATTTCCTTGTCAATTGCTTCAACGTTCTCTGCTACTGTTCTAAACTGTGAAAGTGTGAAAGAAGTGCATGCAAGTGAACCAGTCATAGGTAAACAGTAGCCATGGGAGGAAGAGCCATCTTAAATGAACCCACAGTGCTCACGGTATCAGACTAGGCTCATGCAATTCTTTAGTGCGCTGGCTGATTGCAATATTTGAGTAAATTTCAGGGATTTCATGAAAATATGACACTAGAATTCCCATAGAATTTGTAGAATGGAAGCACTATGGTAAGAGGCAAGAACATAATGGTATACAAAGCAATCATAGCCGAAGTCACTGGACTTCCAATAGAGTGAACAAGATGGATTGACAAACATGTCCTTCTGCACAATGCGATTGCAGTATTTTAGGACCCAAGTGAGCAATTGGTGCGAATAGGAAAAGGGATTCACCCTTCAGTGTTAAGACAGTCATGGAAAGAATTGGAAGTCATTGTCTAGATGTATATCACATGCGATGGTCGACAGGATGTGGTAAAGCCTCATCAACTTAAACTACTAGCCATCTTAAAACAGAAAATTTCAGTTAACTTGCTGTTTTATTTAAATTCCCTATTGCATGATGTTTCTCGTCGAATTAGAAAAGCAGAGGACCCACATACAATCATCAATCATGATGGTCTGATCAAATTGATTATCATACATGAACTAGGCTAGAAACAACTAACTTGGGACAATATTGTAAATCCTACTTTGGCCCCACCTATAGAAGACCTAGAAACATAACAACAAGGGACAAGAACCGCAGGTCTGAAAAGGACACAGAAAATGAAGAATTCCTCTGTGGCCTCGAACCCAGCAAAACAAAGACGCTTTGTGCAGGTGAAGTCACAACGACTGTTGGGCATGGAATCCCCCCAAGGCATGTTTTGGGGCTCAAAGCCCAAGTTTTAACTTAATCTTGTTGTAAAGTCTTTGCGAATTGTGGGCGCGAAGTGCGAAATGTATGATAGAGTCACAATGTTGTCCGCCCTAGTCTTGTAATGTAATGTCAGCTTACCCATGGTTCGCGGACCATTGGGTTGTATAAATAGAGCGAGGCTCTAAGTGTAAAAGATAACTAACGAAGGAAGTAGAAGCGAAGAGCAACAGTCTAAGTGTCTAAGTGTGTCTTGGGTTGTAGAGTAGGAGAAGGGTCTGCAGTTGAGTGTATAGAAGCCTAGTAGTCCACAGCTGAGTGCACGGACCCCTGTAGCTGAGTGCGTAGGGAAAAGTCGAGTCTGTAACCGAGGAAGAGACTAATAAAGAGAAGTTTTATCTTAATTCTATGTATCTGTTCTTGGGTTATTACATTTTTTATATAAATTGCAAATGTACTATTTATTTACTCCGCATACCTGTATGAATGATTTATATTGCTAAGCATGCTTTACACATGCAAGTAAGCTAAGTTAATTAAATAACAGCGGAATACTAGTAAAGGCTTGGGTAATAACAATGTTCAACCCCTAAGTAGGGCTACACGAAGTTAACATCTTAGGCTACGAGGTACGGGTAAGTGCGCATAGCAATGTGTGCACAGGATCAAACCGTGGATCACTTGAACTCATCAGACATCTCCAGGGTGCGGAAACCTGGTTCTAGCACCCTCCCATTCTACTTCGGGTGAGACCTTAGTCCACGCTCCACAGAATGTTGCCGAAATGACTAGTAGCACTGGGATTTCTTTGGCTAAATCACCTATGAACCTGGTTCAGGCCCCAACAAGCCAAGAAATGGTTCCGTTGCCGAGACTGGAATCTGCATAAGAGATGTCTGATGTCATGTCACTGGAATCCGATAAAGAAAGAAATTAAAGGGTGGTTGGATAGAAAAATTCACGAGTTCGTGGCGTAGGAAAACAAGAATCTACGAGTATCACAGGAACAGTGGTTAGAGCGCTACTTATATACGAAAATCCACAAAATTTTCTTTGCACCCTTCCCCTCTGAGTTGTACGAGTGGATCGTGAAGCTAGTAGACAGTCAAGGAAGGTGTAGGCTCGACAATCCTATTGTGTGGAATCCAGAGTTGGTGTGCAGACTAGAAGCATCAGAAGATAAGATCGTGTGTGCTGTGGACCATTGGCTTGATCGAATTATAGGAGGGTTTATCACCAAATTCGTGGTAGACACATAAGTCAGCTACAATGAGGTGGAACGACACTTCCTCAAAGGACCGCGAGGTAAGTACATTAAATCTTTGAACACTTGAACTAAAATGGTACTGTGTGAAAAGCGGGTTATGCGAATAAATTGATGTTTGGGGCTACACGAAGTGGGAGGATCTAGAGAAATGAAGGTAGCGCAGAGATAAAAACTAGCCCCTTGATTTCACTTCAGCGAGAAAGTGAGGAAGAGCTCGTGAAAGTTTTACCAAGAAGTATGATCAGTCTGATAAGGCAACGAATTCCCCGCATACCACCCCCACCTATGCCACTACCAGTTTCACCATCTTCACCCACACCACCTCCGCCACCGCCACAGTTCAATATGGCGAGTGCAATAAAGTTGTTGGTATTCAAAGGAGTAGGGAACGAAGATCCGGACCAATTTTGGTTCTTGGTAAAGGATGTATAGGAAGCGAAGGAGTCACAGATGATAATATCAAGAAGGCAACATTGGTTAGCGCCTTGCAGGATCGTATACTGACATGGTACATTAAGCATTCCAATGTCAACCCAAACGCTGGGATCGCAAATATCCAAGTTGCGTTAAACAGGGAATTTAGTGGACCAAAATCAGAAAAACAGTCGATTATTGGATTTAAGGAAATCATGATGCTTCCAGGTGGGAACCCCTGGGTGTTGGATCAGGGACTGAAGGGTATGATTCGCGAATCCAACATGACTTTAACGGATGGGCAGCATTGCGGATGGTTTGTAGCGTCATTAACGTTGCATCTAAGGACCGCACTGTCACAACAAAAGCTATCTACTCAAGTCGAAGCCTTGGAGATTGCAATGAGTCTACATGAGACCCCAATACAAGATCCTAGCCTGGGAATGCAATAGATCCACACGCAATTGAAACAAGACAGGACAACTCGACAAGGACCATTGTCTAGTCTTCGCGAACTACCTAGCGGGAGGAGGGCCAATGCCATTGAGACTAGAGGCACAAGCAGGGTCGAGCACGCTTGCATTATGGTGCACGATTTGTCATATAGGAGGGAAGCACACTACAGATAACTGTCATATATTACATAAATATACGCAGATGTCCTAGTAGTTATTCTATAATTTCTGTAGGTTAGTAGGCCATGATGAGCATACCTGTAGAAGTTATGAACTGATGATGGACCAAACTCCTACCTATAGGGTTTAGACTGAAACATGAGCCCTCGATCAAAATGCAGGAATGGCGCACATTGGGTTTTAAGGGCGCGGATGCGGTCGAGGTGGAATGGGACCAAGAAGGGGTCACAGACAGCTGATTTGTTACAATTGCGGAGGGCCATGGCATTATGCCCACTATTGTACATATCTGACGAGGGCATCATTTTTATATTGTACCCAGTTTAATCATGAGACCGAGGACTTCCCCATGCTCACTACAAGAAAAAAGGTCATTGGTGAGGGTCATGCTTGTGATGGAACTTTAAGTTCCATCATCAATGTCGCATATGGTGACGGTCTTTAAAAAAGCATTGTTGTAAGTGTATATAGTGATGGTACTTTACGTTTTGTCATTAAAGCCATTTTCAATGACACTTTTGGTGAGGGTCGTTAAAGGCCCATCACTAATTCTCTCTTTGGTGACACTTCTAGTGACAATCTTTTATTGACTGTCACCAATGATCTTTTTGGTTACTTTTGGTGACGGTCAATAAATGCTCGTCATCATTTATCATTCCAATGAGTTTTTGATGATGCTTCATGCTTATGACGGACCTTTAAGGTCCATTACCAATGTCGCATATGGTGACAGTCTTTAAAAAGTCATTGTTGTAAATGTATATAGTGATGGTATTTTAAGGTTTGTCACCAAATCCATTTTCAATGACACTTTTGGTGAGGGTCGTTAATTTCCCATCACTAATTCTCTCTTTGGTGACACTTTTGGTGAGGGTCGTTAAAATTCCATCACTAATTCTCTTTTTGGTGACACTTCGAGTGACGATATTTTATTGACCCTCACCAATGCTCTTTTTGGTTACTTTTGGTGATGGTCAAAAAATATTTGTCATAATTAATCATTCCAATGAGTTTTTGATGACGCTATGTACCTGTTACTATATTTTTTGTCAAAACATAATGATTTAAGACCATTGTTGTGGAGTATTTTTCATTATGTGTCCAAGGTCATAATGGTTATAATAGCCAGTTAATTTGTTAAGAAGTAATTAGTATGTACAATTTCCCTCAAGTCATAAGAATATAGTCATCTTATGAGTCAACACATGATTAATCTCTATGAGGTTTATTATCTATCAAATTTCCTTTAAATAAAGTTCCACTAGTGTGTGTAGGAACTATATTATTTAATACATAATCAAGCTCTGTCAATTCTATTAATGAGAGAGACCTAGCACTCCTCAACCCTCATGGCACACCTTAACATGCTTTGGAACAATACACTAACATTCTTTGGCACCTCACATGTCTTGGAACATATTTGTACTTGGAACATCTTTGTACCTAGAACATCTTGCCATGAGTAGGACGCCAAAGCACATTTTGGCATGCCATAGCATTACGTAGCACTCCCCTATCATGTGTTAACATTCCCTGTAGTCCCTAGCATGCCCTGGAACTCCTTGGCATAATATTGCATTGACAAAAATTAGCACTTGGCATGTATTGGAACATATTATTAGTGTGCCTAGCATGCCCCTTTTGAAAAAGATAAGGTCCCTACTTATTAACCCTTTTATGTTTTCATTTGCTTTCATTTTAGCTTGGTTATTCCTTTTGTTTCCTTGAAACTCTGTGACGCATATTGGCATACATTGGCACCCTGCACATCCTAGCATGTCTTAGCCCCTGGAATGCCTTGGCACTATTTGGCACATGTTAGCACACCCCGAAACTACCTAGCACACTCTAGCACTTCCTGACATTCCCTGATATTCCCTGGCATGCCTTACCCATTCTTAGCATACCTTGTCACTCCCTCCTTGGCATGACAACTAGCATTGATTGACACTCCCCAACACACCCTCATATTCATTCACTTCCATGCATTTTGACCTAATGCTCCCTTGTGTTGTCCTAGTACTCCCTAACACTCCTCAGCATGCATTGGCACTCTATAGCACACCTTAGCACTCATAAGTGGAGAATGAAACCTGTAACCAATGTTACTAAACTCAGAATAGACAATAAATCAGTGAGGCAAAAGAGCTAAGAGTTTTAATCAAATTGGGGAAAAATTAGAAAAAAATCGGGAAAAAAATAGTGAATTCAATAAATAAAAATATACACATATATTGAATTAAAAAAGAACATTTTTCATTGATATTCAGTAAAGCCATGTCCAAACAATTCATAATATCAATATATGTCCAAAATATCATGAATGAATAAGCATCTCATATATGTTATGAGTCCAAACATGATCCAAAGTATTGAGTCATGACTCCTAACTAGTGACTACATAGAACTAGAAGCAACTGCTTCTAAAAGTTTACAAACAACTGCATACTAATTAGAAAAAATCAGTAACTAAGAGTCTAAGACTCTTAATAGTGAGAACTAGAAGCGATTCCTCCCACTCCTCCGCTTGCTTGACTCTCAAATTTCTTCAAGTCATGTAGGCTTAAAAGAGGAGCCTCCTCTAATTGGACCCAATCTACTGCATTTGTAGTTTGCAAATATATCTCTTCAAGGTCTATTGGTGAATGATCCAAACCTATCATTATCATGAGACATTGAAATGTGAATTTAAGTTTGACTTTGAACTTTAAATTTTAAACTTTAAATTCCAAATCAGATTATGAAACCTTCAAATTCAAGCTCTCACCTAGTATTTTCTTGTTGCGAAGTTGTAGATTGTAATGGAAAAATACAAGGTCATTTAATCGCTTTTGTGTAAATTGGTTGCACTTCTTAGAATGTATTTTCTCAAACATGCTCCAGTTGCACTCACAACCTGAAGCACTACATGCCTGGTTTAAGATTCGAATGGCAAATCTCTTCAAATCTGGTGTATCACTACAAAAGTTTTGCCACCAAAGACCTAGCAAGTGGCAAGGGTTCATGAGTAGACGTACTAAATACTAAATAGTAAAAAATTAAAAAGACAAAAAAATTTAATAAGACATTTAAGATAGAAAATAAAGTTTAAACAAATTTAATGAACTGATAAAGCCTTCAAGCCTCAAAGGGTAACTGGCAACACCTTAGACCTTTCTCGTATAACACTGGTATAGGAAAGTAATTTAGGTGGTTCTCTATAATCCTACTGTTGGGAAAAGACACGACTTTGAAATTCTGGATTAGGTAAGCACCTTCCGATGCATGTCATAAGTCCTATGTGAACCTCCCCATCCTCATTAAATTTTCTCTTATCATAAAAATACTATGGGTTTAAGAAGTACCTAGCAGCATGTAAGGGGGAATGCAATTTCCTATCCCAATGTGCATCAATAATGTCCCAAAGAGGCATATACTTTACCTCCTCATCCCCATATCTTCTTTTGATGGCCTCCTTTGCGAGATCCTTCGCCTCATAAATGTAACCCATAGTAGGTTTGTCACCATCAACCATCCTGAAAGTTCAGTCTTTCAAATTGAAATTAATATGAGACATTGAAAATAAAAAGAAACTTGAAATGAAATTTAAAACATGAAAAAGTTAAAAGACTTGAAGTACTTGAGAACTCTAACAAGGGACTCCATCACATCAATAATCTCTTGGAATGTTTAGATGCCATCCACTCAGGTCCCAAGGACATCCTCTTAAGATTTATCTTTTGTTCAACCACAAATTGCAAAGATATGAAATTTGCTGCAAATCTAGTCACTGTAGGTCGAACAATTTCTTTACCTTCAGTGTATTTTCTCATGGTGTTTAGGACATTAATGTGGTCGTATAGATATTTGGTTATGGATTTTTCCTTCTCCACAACCTCATGTATCCAATGAAGCTTACCAATGTCCTCAAGCATTAAATCTATACAATGGGCAACACAATAGGTCCAAAAAATAGTGGGGTGCCTAATCTCAAAAAGTCTACCAGCAACCATATAATTAGCTGCATTGTCAGTGACAATTTGTACAATATGTTCTTCTCCCACTTCTTGAACGACTTCCTCCATCATTTTACAAATAAGTTGTGCAATCTTAACCTTGTTTGAGGCATCCACTGATTTGAGAAACATTGTACCTACTAGACAAGATACAAGGAGATTTATTAGAGTTCTATCCCTCTGATATGTCCACCCATCACTCATGATCGTGCACCCTGTTTCTACCCATGATGAATGAAACTCAGATAGCGCAAGCATGGAACCTTCAACACTTTCTAATAGAAAATTTGTCCTGATGCTCTTTAATGAAGGAGCTTTGAACCCTAGACCTGCAACAACAACTGCATCAATCATAGCTTGCCAATAAGGACTTATGGCACAGTGGAAAGGTATGTCAGAATAGTACGAAAAGTTAGAAATGGCCTTCCTTTCCTGACTATGGATATTTTTTTTCCAACCAGTGGTATCCAAGGTAGGTTGGGAACCAGGTTTTGTGTGGGGAGAAAAAAAAGGTGTTTATGTTTCCACCTCCAATGTTGAATGGACGAGGATTCATTTGGCCTTGAGTTTAACTTGGACTTGGAGGCATGTGTGGTAAACTTGGGAACTGCATTGAGGACTCAACAGAGGGAGATGACAATGGGGTAGTGGAAGAAAAATTTTCAACTCCAGGAGTTCCTATTTATTTTGTTTTTCTTTTCTTTATTTGCATTATGCTAACCCAACATATCAATGGCCAAGGTTTCTTGGTGTTTGACATTTTTGTCATCGTTTTTGCAGAGACCTATATCATGGATGGGTATTTGTGCAAGGTGGTACTCGAATCGATAAATGCCGCCACTGCATTTCGCTTTGCAAAATTTACAAAGGAGCTTAGGGTCTCCAAGAATATTGTCACAATAAGCCCAAGCAAAGTCCTTCTCCTCGACATTGTTGTTGTTGTGAACTTGTGTTTAAATTGCGGATTCTGTTTAGATTTGGAGTTGTGCCTTCTATTTAATTTGGCTCCTGTAAAATACAATAAAAAATTAAAATTAAAAATTCCATATATAACTTCACAAAAAAGAGGGTTGGTTTTAAAGGATATGAGATTTTGTTAAGGATCAAAGAGGAGTTTGTCTAGCAACACAAGCACATTTCGACCTCATATATGATTATGACCTTGAAAAAAAATTAGGTATATATGAGGAAATGCTACCTAAAGGAAATATTATCAACATATATTGCATTGTAATATTGAATTTGCAAGTTCGTTTAGCATAAGACAACTGAACCAATACATCAATAACAGATTCTGGAAGAAAAAAATACCCAAAGTTGTGAATGCATGATTAAAGCCTTTGAAGTCGGCAAGACATCGACCAAGGAAGGAATGCTTGATGACTTGGTTGATGGTTGGTATGAAACCATTTCTTAGTGCATTTTTAAAATCTATTTAGGCCCCATTTATAGGGTAGAAAAGTCATAACCAAAGGAATATGTTGAACATTCGATTGCTGAATAGTGAAACTTGAAACTTGCCATTGAAAATGACATTGAAACTTCAATATAGTAATATAACTATTATTTAAGCCAAGTGCCAATGTACCTCGATTGTTGAATAGTGAAGCAGCTAAGCCTAAAGGTAACACACGTTGAAGGTGACGTGCGACTACCCGAGGGTTGATATGGAGTATGGATAGAGCACACATTGGCGATTGCTTGATATGGAGTTTGGACTTAGGCTCACCTTGGAAGTTCCTCAATATTGAGTCTGGACTGTGTAATAGTGAGTAGTGATTGATCACTGAAGGTCTTGACGTATGAGTTTTGCGCCTGCAAAATGAGAAAATAAATTTTGGAATGATTGACATTTAGTTTTTAGCAATGCAGCATACCTAAACTTGAAAAACTTACATTGATCATGAGTTAAACTTGGTCAACATGAGTTTGACTCACAAATATTTAGATCGGATTGTTTGGAGAGCGAGCAGATTCAGACTCGTGATTAATCACGATTGATCAACGAGTCCTGTTTCACTGCTTGTAACTGAAATCTGAACTAAAAATAGGAGATCTTACAATTGAAACTAATTGTGAATTTTCTAAACTGAAATTGGCCCATCGACATTGTTGTCCACTCGGATGCCGCTATTCCCACTAAGATTGGTAGCTATCTTAGAAACAAACAAGTAAAGTCCACTTTCGCTTTCCTTTATGAAAATAGATAGGAGTGGAACAAAGGACACCAACCTTAGTCTTGCGCTTGATTTCCTCTCCTTCCTGATAGAGCTTTGCCACTTCTTCTTTGTCTGCCCAGCTTCAAAGAGTTCCGTGGAATCACAACAACATACCACTATCGAAGAACAAATATCTATATTCATAAATAACACATGACCAGATGTGTGTTAACCATACAAATGCATATATAAACAAGCATACAAGAATATGGAGGAAAACTTGAATAACTTTATTAAGATGAAAAGTAGCAAGAGGATTACAACCATATGTTCTGACCCAACATCATCCTCCAGCTAGAAAGCCCTTCTTCACCTGAAGTAAAGCTTAGATCACCCAACACTATGAATATACACCAGAAAACCAACAACACTTCTCTATAAGATACAAAATTCCAGCCTCTGGATCTCTGATGAGGGATCCATATATAGATGATTGTAGGGAGGTGAGTCATCTTCTGGGGTCTTGATTAGTGTCCTCTCTCTGATAGTTCCTGCTTCCACTTGGAGAATGGTGATCTCTTATTCATCTCTGGTCGAAAACAGAGAGGCAAGTGTCAGAGGGAAAGCTTCTAGAAGATTCCATGATCTTCCACCTCGCATTTTGTCCCTGCCATTTGTCCATTCCCGACAATCGCACCCTATAGAGGAGCCATTCAGTATGCATCGCACCTTGTACACTGGGAAGGTGATATGCATCACACCCTCTGCACTGTGTTTTCAGTATGGTTCAGTTTTGACCATTTATGAGCAGTGTTTAGTGGAGAACTTCTGGGAGATGATGTAATCAAATGGCCTTGTTCCTTTAGGCAGTGAATCAAAACTTTTAGGGACTTAGGAGCCCTCAGTTTATGGAAATTTATGATTGGGGTTGAAGTGCCCAAAAATGTCTATAATAGGGTGGATAACTTCTGCTATGACAATGCCGTCCTTAAATGCAACATTAGTGATGCTACAGACCATCCGCGGTGTTGTCCATCCGTCAAGGTCATGTTGGCTTCGCGAATCATACTCTTCAGTCTCTGATCCAGCTCCCAGGGGGTCTTGCCTAGAAGCATTGTGATTTCCTTAAACCCGATAATCGATTGTGTCTTCGATTTTGACTTGCTAAATTCCCTATTTAGTGCAGCGTGGATATTTGCGATCTCCGTGTTTGGATGGTCATTAGAATGATTAATATACCATGTTAGTGTGCAATCTTGCAACATGCTTACCAATGTTTCCTTCTTTATATTGTCATCCATGACTCCTTTTGCTTCCCATACAGCTTTTACTACAAACCAAAATTGGTCTGAATCTTCGTTCCCTACTCCTTTGAACATCGGCAATTTTGTCACGCTCGCGATATTGAACTGTGGTGGTAGAGGAGGTGGTGTGGGCAGAGATGGTGGTGAAGATGGTGAAACTGGTGGTGGTGTAGGTGGAGGTGGTATGCGTGGAATTCACTGCATTATCATACTGATCACACTTTTTGGTGAAACTTTCACGAGCTCTTCCTCGCTTTCTCGCCGAGGCGAAATCAAGGGGATATTTTCTATTTTTGCGCTACCTTAATTTCTATAGATCCTCCTACTACGTAGCCCCAAACATCAATTTATTCGCATAACCCACTTTTCACACAATAGCATTTTGATCCAAGTGTTCGAAGATTTAATGTACTTACCTCGTGGTCCTTTGAGGAAGCGTTGTTCTGCCTCACTGCAGCTGACTGAAGTATCTACCGAGAATTCAGTGATAAACCCTCCTATAATTCAATCAAGCCAATGGTCCACAACACATGTGATCTTATCTTTCGATGCTTCTAGTCTACACACCAATTCTAGAGTCCACCCAATTAGTTTGTCGAGCCTACACCTTCCCTGACTCTCTGCTAGATTCGCGATCCACTCATACAACTAAGAGGGGAAGGATGCAAAGAAAATTTCATGGATTTCCCTATATAAGTAGCTCTCTAACCATTGTTCCTTTAATATTCGCGGATTCCTATTTTCCTATGCCACAAACTCATGAATCTTTCTGTCCAACCACCCTTCAATTTCTTTCTTCATCAGATTCTAATGACACGACATCAGACGTCCCTTATGCAGATCTCAGTCCCAGCAATGGAACCATTTTTTGGCTTTTTGGGGCTTGACCCAGGTTCAAAGGTGATTTAGCCAAACAAATATCCGTACTACTAGCCCTTCGGCAACAGTCTGTGGAGCACATACTGAGGTCTCACCCAAAGTAGTATGGGAGGGTGCTAGAACCAGGTTTCTGCACCCTAGAGATGTCTGATGGGTTCATGTGGTCCATGGTTCGACCCTGTGCGCACGTCGCTACGTGCACTTACCCGCTCCTTGTAGCCTGAGATACTACCTTCGCGTAGCCCTACTTGGGGGCCGAACAATGTTATTACCCAAGTCCTTACTAGTAATCTAATATTAGTTGAGTAACTTAGCTTATTCGTATGCATTCAATTATACTTAACAATATTCACGATTCATATAAGTGTGTGTAGTAAAGAAACAATATATTCGCCAATGATATCAAACATGTAATAACTCAGAATAGATACACATAATTGGTAACAAAACCTTTCTTTATTAATCTCTTCTCTGGTTACAGACTCAACTCTACCCTGCGCACAGAACTGCAGGAGTCCTTGCACTCAGCTGCGAACTCTACTAGGCCTTTCTGCACTCAGTTGCAGAGCCTTTTCCTACTCTACGACCCAAGACACACTTCGCACTTTGACTCAATATCTAAGATTGTTCATGCCCATTCTCTTTTTTCTATGTCTTTACAACTTAGAGCCTCTCTCTATTTATACAATCCCATGGTCCACGGACCATGGGTAAGCCGACATTACATTCAAAACTTAGTGTGGACAGCCCTATGACCCTAACAAACATTTCACGCCCACAATTCACGAAGCTTTACAACAATATCAACTCAAAAGTTGGGCTTTGAGCCACAAAACATGTCGTGGGGGGATTCCATGCCCAACACTAACAATATTATCCAAAATCTTAGTTCTACCTTGAAATCTCAAGTGTTTACCTTTTTCTTCTAATTTTCCTTTTAGAATGTTTTACCTCAACTTCCAGTGTTTGACATTGTTCTTCCTTTTCCATATATTTCTTCATTATTCCTTCAACCTTCATTCCTTCTTCCAATTGCTCCTTTAATTCGATAGTCTCTTCCTTCAACCCATTCTCTTCTTCAAATAATTGGATTATCTCTTCATTACATTTGTTTTACTTTTCAAGATCTAATCTTAGAGAGATGATCTCAAGTTCAAGTCCTTCACAATATGATTCAGCCACAGTATTTACCAATTTATCATGATCCCTGTTCTCATATGCCTGCAACTTATTCTTCATATTGTTAATCCTTTTTAAGGAAAAAGCAAGTTATCCTCTAAGATTAAGGACATTCTCTAACCTGTCTTCTTCTAAATCAATAACTCCATCTGTCATATCATACTCATCTTTCGATACATCATTATTTTATTTAGAAATAAGATTTCATGTTGGTTCTCCTGATGAACATTCTTCCTTTGTTTTTTCTTCATGGATTTCCTGTAGACCATACCATACTTCCTTTGCAATTGCAAAATGCATAACCCTTTTTAATGTTGAATTAGGCATGCTATTAATGATGTCATTTAATGCCTTATTATTCTTTCACACTTCTTCACATAATGGGGGACTTTTAGTGTAACAATTGCATACTAAAATCCAAACATTAGGAACCAATGTTCATAATCTTAGACTTCATCTCTTCTTTCCACTCCTAATAGTTAGCATCACTAAGCATAAGCATATCTCTACTTTCCATTGTTTCTAAATCTGTTTTCTCTTTAGAATGATTACTTCCACTTTTACCCATGAGATCAATTTCATATACTTCAGTGTCATATTTATTGCACAAATAGGAAAATGGACCACAATTAGAACAAAAGCTAGTACCTGATAATTCAATGTTACTATCTTCTTCATTCTTTATCAACATAAAGTGGGGAGCTTCTGAACCTAAATATTCACTGACATTTATCATTGTTGTTGCATCTGATATATTTCCTTTTCTACCATAGTTTTCTTGAAATGACATCTTCCTTTGAGTTGCCTTCTTCTTTTGCTTCTTTCCCATTGTCCTTGATCCACTCTCAAGCCGTTAAGCTTCTACTAGAGTGACCCACTATGATACCAATTGTTAGGAAAAATATTTGGGAGGGGGACGAGTGTGGGGGTGGGGGGTGAATCAATATTTTAAACTCACTTTAACGTTTCATTTCATATTCTGATTTCTATACGCTAATGTCGTTCAAACAACCAACATATGTATGCGAATTTAGTGAAAAAGACAACATATATTTAGTTAACTAATTCTTCATAAGTTCCATCAGAGCTTTATCTTTAACCAACGCATTATTAATTTCATCAGACATATAGTATGCAGTAAAGAGCATAATAAATCATCACACATAAACAACAAGACAACACATGGGAACACCAAGTTTTAAGTGGAAACCCAGTGTGGGAGAAAACCACCACTCCCATCATCTTTGTCTTGTTTCTTATTATATAAATAATATATTATTACAATATTGTAATGGCGTAGACTCTTACTAGCATGCAGGAACCCACCTACAGGAGGCTACAACCTCAGCTCCTTCTCTAGCGCCCACTGAAAGGGAGCTCCAACCCCCATGATCTCGTTTATTGGATCCTACCGAAAGGGAGAACCTATCCCCTACACAAATTTACTACCACTAGAAGGAAACTCTAAATCCCTCACTGAAGGATCCAACCCTCAAAATCCTTCGTGGATCACATTTATTACTATTTCATACTAGATCTACTTGACTAAAAACATCAAAACCTGTAGGCCACCTTTCATCATATTTTCAAATTGGATCCACACACAACATTATGCTCAGTATAAAAATGAATATTGAATTTGAACTTAAATCATAGGACCAACTAAATCACTATATCATTAGCAAACCAATCTTTCGACTGAATCTCAATAAATAATTTCAACTAGATCAAACCAATACATAACTGATATAACTAGATCATACCAATCACTCATACATAAGCAATACACTATTTAATCATCATAGAAACAAAGTGTTGTTAATGCAAACCCTGTTATGATATAATTCAGAATGTATATGCCATTGTTCTGAAGAAAACCCATCTATGTACATGCTTCATTTATATTACTCCTACATACAGATCTAAAATCATTGACTACTACATCATGAATCACTACAACAATAAATTAACCAGTCAACCATACATAGATCATTGAACCTATCATAGATCAATGAACCAATCACAGATTAGTGTAGCATCATTACTAACCAATATTCCAATAATTAATAACCAACCTAATCAACAATGTTAGACAATGATCAACATGATCAAGAATTCATCGACGGACAACAACAACCAAAACATAACTTATAAAATGTCATCATTTATTAGCACTGCAAACCCTATAACATATACGTGAAATTCATGAAACATATCAACATATGTATGGAACTACCATGCATAACACGTGTACAAATCTAAAGATACATAATAAATTTGTAGGATTTATACGTGACTATACATAACCAGATTCACATATGTATGTGACTATACAATAGTAAACGAGTGTACAAATCTGAAATTACCGAGACATACTTTTGTTGCAACCACAACACATACTGCACAAACTTCACTGTCACACATTCATATCAGAGTATCATCATCACCATAGGTCTATCATTGTTATTTATAATCATAAGAAAATCAAGCAAGTATATTCATTAGTATTACCTAAAATTTTCAGATCTATTAGATCTAAGCCATTTCCTTGCTCTCAGGTGCATCCCTGTTTAAGATTAGATTACACATGAATAACCCATAACTTGCACACATAATACCTTGATCTCCATCTCCTTATATAATTTTAGTTTTAGCCAATACCTTAGGCAAAATCCTTGATAGTGTCATTAGTATTCTTTGACAGGATCAAATAACCATTCCTGCTCCAATTACTATGGGACCAATACCATGGTAATGGCCCTTGGTATTCAGATTACAATGGTTTGGATTCTCTACGCGAATTTCACTTACAAGACCTACGTATGTATGTGACCCTTCTTCATAGGAACCGTGTATAATTTATTGAATTTTTACTTTTTTCATCCATCTTTCACTAAATTGTCATTTCTTTGTCCATGTCATCTGTAGAATTTGCACAAGTCTTCATTAGATCCACAATAATAAATGTTAACATCAAGTGCATGTTTATTAAGCGAGTTTCCATCAAGGAAAACACATTACCCATAATGCCAACAAGTCTTTTCTATCATGTGGTGAATCTAGTCGGTGTTATGTCAGTTGTGGGTCCCACTTAGCCTACTGACTGGGATGCCATGTGACACTTTGTGGACCCCCCTTTTTTGCATGTCCTGTAAAACTTCAAACTTCCATAAGTTGGTCATATGAACTTGGATTGAGGTGCCATTTGCACCACTAGAATCATTTTTCGAGAGTTACAACTTGGTGTTGATGTTGTTTGGATTCAAGGACCTCAAAATTTGAGCCTTTAGGGATCCTCCTAAATCAGTTGCCAATTACCTGCAACTTTAAAATCCAATACCCCAAGTGACTAACCTCTTCATATAAAAAAATGCATAATGGAAATTTTGAAGAAGATGCATCCAAAAACACATAAAGAAGCACCTAGCAGTTAATCTGAATGTAAAACATACCAAAAAATGAAAACTTTTGGCAAATTGAAAGAAGAATCCCATGGTGTAAATGATAATGGCTTGATCTTAACACCATTGATGGTTTGGTGAAAGGAGCTCGTGAGCTCCCATATAGTCCTTCGTAAAAATGGAGAAAAGGAGCATATAAGGGTGGTGGTGCTCACATTGCCACCTCATTTATACTTGCTAACATGGAGCTTGGTGTGGAGCCCAATGATCATTTATGTCATTGTGGTCAACCAAAGTGTTCATTCTTGATGCGAGGAGAGTTAGGTTAGTTATCGTAAGACTCCCCTTGTCAATTTAGTAGTTCTAAGGTATATAGGCCATACATGATGGCTTGTATGAACCTTTTTAGGAAAAATATCCCTACCCTCATAGGTGACTAGCTTATAGTCATGCAAGACGTCGTGGGTTAATAGGAATGAGTTGGGATAGTATCAAGACTTATGAAAATATAGTCTCAATATGGTCATAACTGCATAGAAAGCAAGCACTAGACCCCCTTGTGAGGGGGCCACACAGACTAGGGAGATACAACCGCGACATTGGTTATGGCTATGAGGGAAATAGGTGCGAGGCCCCTTGTGCTAGTTAATGCAATGAGCACGAGGCCTACATGAAAATTTCATAAATAGTCATGCGAGTTACCAAATTTGGAAAATTTGGTGTCTTTGACCTTATTTTTTATTGTTGATTTCTTTTACTGACATCCAGGGGGTCACATATGCAAGATGGTGCTATGGAGGGAGAGGGATTGGGGAGACCTCTGAGATGCAGTAGTTGTATATGCACAGGCTTGGGCAACTTTGGTTGGCTTGGCGTTACTAAAGTTTCTTTAGAACCAGTTGTTGAGATCGTAGGAAGAGTTCCTTTGGTTTTTGATCAGTAGGTGGAAACCAACATGGCAAATCTTTGACATATGGGGGATCGACCTTCCATTCACAATAGAGGTGGATGTGCATTTTGTGACAAGATTGGTGCCTCGAGGGGAGGTACTTCCTGCATAGATTCCTTGAGATAGTTTGAGGCTAGATGAGTGGGATGCACAGTGGTTCAGTGTCGACCCTTTTGACATTGGAGACAACAAGATTGAGTCCATAGTGGACTTAGCCACATGAGCAATGGTGATGATGACTGTTTGTATCTGTGGGACTGCTGCTCTACACTGGATTACAGTGGTGCATTCAGTGGTCCTGGAGCCTATGTGTGTTGGTACCTTCTCTGACCAAGATCACATGGTGCATCAGTGGATGACCACTCAGCTGTCGCATGTTGTACGATGAGAGATATGAAGCTTCTGATATGGGAGAATTTTATGCAACATTCTATATCAGAGAGTGGTCTACTATAGGATTTTATGTTCTGTTGGACAAATAGAAAACCCTCGCATGTTCTCTCGGGAACCGAGGGTAGCCTGAGTACGGGAAAGGTTTCACTAAGGCTCAAACTTTGAGGAATTCAAGCTGTAGAGTAGAGATTAAGAAGATGAGAAGGAGTGCATGTGAGTCTTCTCTTGTAGGTCCATTGGAGTTTTCAGTGTAGATACGAAGCACTCCTAGCTAGATCCAAACCTTGGTACTAAAAATAAGAAAGAGAACAAGAAAACCATCACAACATAATATCTTGATAATCAAAATTATCAGACACATCTAAACATTACTAAATAAATAAATATAAATCAAACTTCCAAACATTCATTAGTTAGATACAAGAAGTAAATAATGAACAATAGTATATGGAAGCAATAAAAACCAATCTATATCAATCAAGCAGCTGAAGGAATGTTACAACCATAAGACATAGTTGCAATAACACCTCCTCCAACTCCTAGCTCCAAAACTCTCCCTCTCAAGTGAGATTTCAACAATGTAACAATACAAGAATTCCCATCCCTTTCTCAATGTCCAAGCTAGTGGAAGATATGAATGTTCCCAAATTCCTCCTTAGTTCAATTTGGGCCAAATATTTTGGGTGATTAACTTTACTCATATAAAAATTTCTTTTATCCACTTTTTGAATTCTTTTATGCTTAGGGAAAAGCTTCCCCATGCTTTATGGATCTTTCCTGCTTTTGTATGCTTTCTTGTTTAGGAAAAAGCTAAAGGTGAGGATAAAGAGATCACATTCCACCATATGAGCTTCCAAAAGTGAACAAGAGTGTCAAATTTTAGCTAACTCAAGCTTTTTTCCTCGTGGCTGAGTGAGAATTTTGGTAACACAAGTTAGATGAAGGGGACAACTTGTTATAAACTAGGATAATGTGATTGTCATGGTACATAACTCATGTTATAGTCTTATATAGGCTATAAAAAGGGGTATTTCAACCAACAACATATTATTCTCCTCTAATATGATGAGCAGGTATTTTCATGTATACAAATGCCTCCTAAAGTGTGAGGTCGGAGAAGAAGGCAATGTCTAAAATAATTTATAAAATAATCGAGGGGAGATAGATTTAGAGAATCAAAATATAAGGAGGCCTATAAAAAACATCAAACATATGTCACATATAAATCATGTCCTGAGTTAGGCATTCCCATGCTTAGTAGCTAGAACAATACACTTTGGATCCATGTAGAAGATGAGAGATCATGTCCACCGGTAAGTAGAATGTGGAACCTTGTCGCAGTGTAGTCAAACTAAGATAAATTGTATCCAGAAACAAAATACATAGCTTGGGAGAGGAAATAAGGCTAAGTTATGTAAGCCTCCTCCCAAGGTCTTTGTCACCATCATAGAATATAATAATTCTACACATGTGAATAAATGAGTTGATGTCGAACATGCGAGAATTTCTCTGATTACCGGTCAATAATGAAAAATGCTAACATAAGTGAGGATAACCATCGATAAGGATGATGGTCTGCAAGATGCTTCGTATAATCTAGCGAGTGTGAATAAATGAGTTAAATTCGAACACTCATAAAATCGGTCAACTGGGAGCCAATAATGAAAATCCCCGATCAAACACATGGAAACTTGCCACTGAGGACTGCAAGCTCCAGGGTATTGTGATGTTTCTCAACCCTCTTCCTAGATAATTTGTTGAAGTCGATAAGAAGATATCTGTCGAAGGTGGGAAATAAGGAGTCCCACATTAGTTAATATGAAACTGTAATAAAGTGATTGATTTTTTAGTGATTTGGAACAACAAGGTGAGCTAACTTAGGTCAAATGGACACATGTTATAGTGGTTGATAAGGACAATAGATAGTATACAGTCCCTTGAACAATATAATGCACAACATGAAAGAGACCAGACAACTTAGACTCAATAACACTGAAGAGTGTTAGGATACAAGGATGTAGGGACATTAGGGTATTAAGGCTAAACTCATAATATGGTAGGGCTCAAAGAGAATCTGACAAAAGAGGAATATGTTGGATAAGTTCCATGTTCAAGGGATGGATACTAGACTGTTGCCATAAAACTTCTGACCAATATAGATGGTAATGACTTTACTTTCTTCCAAAATTTTCCCAATCTATTTAGGTTTAACGAGTCCAGAAAGGATAAACTCGGTGGTCTTTTCAAATTTAGAGAGCCTGAAAAGAGCATAAAGATGACTCCAAGGGGTTCCTTTGTCATGGTTTATGAATGGGTGCGCCAAAGGGTTAATAGTATACTTGACACAATTCCTTTTCTCTAAGTTATTCCATTGAGTCCAGATAAAGTGAGAAACCTATGCTCAATAGATGTCTTCCTCATTTTGTTATGAATACGAGGGGACAAAGTAAACTCGATAATATTCATAGATTTTTTTAACTGATTCAAATGATGAAAATTTGTAGTATCTTTTTTAGTTTAGATAATGAGAAAAAGAGAGAAAAATAATTGCTCAAATCTATTTCGTAGATGTATTATGAGCCCGAAATAGGTAGCTTGAGGTTTTTTCATTTAAATAGAGAGAAAAGGTCCCTAAAAATAATATGATAAGATATTATTCATTAGAGTTTAATGAGCCCAAAGAAGTAAACTCAAGGTTTTTCAGATTAAAAAGTGAGAAAAATACCATAAAAGAATGCTCAGGCTCTCTGCTTTCCTGCAAACTTAGGAATGTCTGCAAAAATTTTGTTCGGGGTTGGAAGCCATAACAAGATATGGTCGATGGTATCATTTTTTAACTTGTATAGATCTTAGATATCCAATGTAGCCAAGAAAGGCAAGGGAGTAGGTGCAACTAAATCAGACCAAGGAAGAACAAGATTATTAGAGGGACCAGGAGTTCCTCCCATCAATAGGTTTTCAGTAGGGTACATAGATTATGATGGATAGTAGTTTCCATGAGCTAGCAGTGGGGTTGTGTAGAGTGATGGGACATAATGCATACCCCCAACTTGAGGAAGGATGCTAGCTAATTGGTTTCCCCCATGATAGAGATTACCCCCAACATATGTAGATGGTTGAGTTTGGAGGCCCCAAGGAGATGTAGTGGGTTTAGGGAACATAACACCACTGGCCACATAAGATGGGTTAGGTACGAGACCACCACCAATGAGGTAACCACCAATAAGAATATAATAATTTAGAGATGGACCCTATTGAAACAGATATTGCGTGAGTGCATGAATTCCTCCAACGGGTGGATAAGAACTAGAAAGATTGCCCCCACTCTGTATTGGTGGAGGAGCAAAACTAAGCAATGGATTCCAACCTAATAGGTTGTTGAAGGTCATCAGACACAAAACACCAAGAGTAAACACGAAAGGAGTAGGGGTAGTGGAGGCAACATAATTCTGAGTACCACCCCAAGTGGGTGTAGATGAGGTTCTTGGATGAACCATAGGTTGTAAATTAGGATAACTCACAACAAGTGTGGAACTTGAGATAGGTGGACTAAATGGAGGTTGAGAAAAGGTGTCCATCAAAGACCATGACTCATCGACAGTCATTGGGATGTTCAAAGGGGAAACTAACAAAGAAACTAAAGATAAGGGTGCTACCTGAATCAAGATAGGCGCAAGAGTATCTATGAGTGGAGGATTACAAGGAGGTACTAGACCTTCAGTAGAAGGGTCCTCAAGAAAAATAAATTCTTGGTTAGTATAGTGTGATTCAGGGTTCGAAACTTGAGACTCACTCCCTTGAGCAATGAGAGAATCTGACTCACTCAGAAATTCATCCACAAAAAGTGGAGGAAGGCCTTACAGGTATCAATATAGAAAATGAGAAACTAAGGTAACCGCAGTGAATATACTTTACAAAATTTTATTAAGTGATGTATATATAAGTCTCAAATAACAAAACATCACATACCTAAAGAACAAAAAGACTCTAAAATAGATCAGCAAGAAGCTAGGAAAATAACTCTATTTGATAACCACAACTAGTTGGTGATGAAACCCAATATTGAAGGGCTATAAGAGAGAGCCAACCAAATTAATAGTTACGATTACTCTTGAGCTTCGCCTGAACCTCGGTAAGAAGGGGCTCAAAAAATCTCGTGAATACAAATACCCTCCCAGTAAACCAAAGATGAAGTAGGTTTGTCTGTTTAGGTACTAGGGACACCCACCCCAGTCACCTTGTGTTTGTCCCTAAAATTATGGGCACTATGGATACCTCCAAATAATAGACACCACTTGGGGGATCATGGTTGTAGACGGTACGAGGTGTGGGAAGGACACCTGAGTCTCTGACTCAACTCCGATATCCACGAAGGGATCCATGGTACACAAAATGCCCACCAAAATGTAATCAAAGTTGGGCTACTTTATCTTACACTCTGATGATGTGTCGCACTTAAATCCCTTGTTAGAGGAGTGATCCCAGATGATGTCATTGCAACAAGGTTTTCTCTCTTTAATGACACTAGTTTAAGTTTTAAAGTCTTGGGTACTTTACTCACAACAACCTATCCCAAGAATCTATCCTAAACTAATATACGTGTATTCTCAAATAGAGTTGTTGATTAATTTTATTATAAGATTGATTTTAAAGGTACTTTATTAATGTCTTCAAAAGGGGTGTTGTGTTAATGGTAAAAACTGACCTCATCAACATGTAAGGGATACCACCCGGTCAGAGCCCCAACTAAGCTCTTATCCATTTGATATAGTGGTTTCGATTGGTTCAATTGGGTCCAGTGACCTTCTCTCTTTCCCTGTTGGCTTATAATATATCTATTATTTACTAATAGAAAGAGAGAAATCAGATCTGCCCTCTTCCAGAGCTATTGTAAGAAAGTGATCCTTAAGCTAACTCAACAGCTCAACTAAACCACAACTAAGTTCTACCCCTGTGTGAGGGGACTTCTAAAATTCAAAATTAAATCTAAATGCAGATTTACTCTAAGATGTAAGTAAAAACTAATCCTATCTAGAATTGGGAAAATGATATCCCTCTCTCAATTCAAGGTTAGATGAACTAACTAATCAGGGGAAGAGGATTATTTATTATAGTGAATTCATTATATAATTTTCATCAATTAAAGAAGTAGTTCATTCAATTAATGAAATAATTACTTCCTAATATATTCCTATCTCAATGAATTCATATTAATTTGAATTCTGTTATGGTCCTTAGAGATAAATCTTACATAACTTCAATCGAATAAAACAATTCATACGACAATAGTGCTCAATATTGGAATGCAATACACTATTTATAACAAGAATTAAAATTAACTGCAGAAATTCTGATAACAAAATGATGAATTTACATCCAAGACAATAGTGCACATGAAATGAAAATTAATTAAAAGCATACCAAAATCTCATTACAAGAATTTTCAGTCCTTGAGTAACTTCAACACCTTGGAGAGCCAACAATAGTGCAAAACAACCTTCTCTTTCAGGGCTCAAAATGCCCCGTCTCTCCATAATTCAACTCACAGTACACTACAAAAGTGCAAATGCATAACAAGAAAAATCATAAAGTTTTCCCTAAACCTCAGAGATGAAGTTTTTCCTTCACCTACAACTATAATCTCCTATTACTATAGCACTTTTAGAGCCTCTAGTTGCAGAGAAGAGGAACCCTTTGTTCATTCTCTGAACTACTATTTAATAATTACAAGAAATATCCAAAATAGAGAATTGTTGAGAGTAGTTTCCGAGATCATGGATTAGAGTTGCAAATTCCTCATTTTTCTCGTTGCTAGTCTTTTTCCATTGCTCCAAAATGCCTCAGACATGAGCTTTTCCAACTGATCTCCTATTCCAAAACCAATAAAAAACAAAATATAGATAAATTAAATTGTAAATTAAAAATCAGAGAAACAAACTCAGATGAAATTAAAATAAATAAATAAAATCCGAACAAATTCCACGATGACTGCTTCTAATGGATATGATAAGTCTTTGAATCAATATTGGAGAATGAATTAGTGACAACAATTTTCCCTGGCCAATGAAATTTTCCCAAATCAAATTTGAAAAACGAATTGTCATTGCAAATTGTCACTTTGTCTTCTGCTGAATTTTTGGGTCGTTACATGATTGAATCTGCTAAAATGATCACTCCCATATTATTCTCCTGTGTTTTAGCTTTCCAATGAGTTATTGTGAGCCTCATTTGGCCAAGTAAATCTTGAGATATGCCTTTCCAAAAGTGAAATGTTAAAACTTCCACAATTATGAAAAAATGCATGCCTCGGGAAGATTAAAATTTTTTAATTAAAAATCCTAATTTAAATTAAATCAATAATTTTCTCAGTAAAAACTAATTCTATTAAGAGGACGTATGGTACAATATGAAGTAACAACCAAGAGAAGCAAGAACACAGGCAACCGGAAAGGATAGACTATCCACCTTGGCCCCTAAAAGAAAAGAGAAGAGAGCAGTGCTTAACAAGAAGAAACAAGAAGAACAGAGGAGCAAGAGCAGAGCAAAGGATTCTACCCAACATGGGTAGAATCAACTATTCGGCATTTTTTCCCTTTCTTTTTACCAACTTTGACCCAACCAAGAAGATTCTGCTGAGCTGGCATGATTTTCAAACTTAGTTGGGCTGACGGAGAAGTCTCCTTGTCTAAATCCGAGGGAGAGGACTCATGAGTTCTTTTCTGTGAGATTGGTGGGACAGACGAATCCACAGGACAAGTCGAGGGTGGATCCTGTGCCAGCTTTGCTTCCATTCCTTCCTCACCCTCTTCCTCTTCTTCTAAGCTGAAATCAAAATCATCCATGGGGGGAGGATCATGAGGCTTCCAGCTTTTGGGTTTCTGCTTAGGATTGGCTTTCTTCTTTTGGGCAGGCATCTTGGGACAAGAGCTCTGAAGGTGCCCTGTGTAATGGCAATTTCGGCAGCGAAAGGTTGTGTTCTCATAATCCAAAGTCTGAGTCCAATGGAAGTCTCCAATTTTGAGATTAATCTAATCAGGGAGGCCTTTGCTCGTGTCTATTTCTGCACAGATTCTGGTGAAGGTGTATAGGCCTTTTTCCCCTCTAGAGGTGTCTGTGTCTAGTAAGTAGCCGAGAGAATTGCCAATCCCTTGGAATACAACAAAGTGCCATAGATGCGTTGAGAGATTGGGAAGTCTGACCCATATGGGGAGCTTGGTGATGATTGCTGTAGAAGGATCGAACTCTGGGAACCAAGGGGTGAGGAATAAACCTGCTGAGCCCCAAAACCATGGGCCTGGAGTTAAAGCTTTTTGGTAGTCCTCACTGAGAGCAAACACTACAATAAAGAAACCCTTTGAGCATAAAATAACCTTGCAATTGTTGGTCTAGTTAGAATGAATCCATTGGTAGAGGTCTGCTGTGTGAGGCCATAGCCCATTGAACCTGCAAATAATGGCATGCTCTGCAAACTTTTGGGTTTGCTCATCCAGCGTTGGATGCATTATTTCAATGGAGGGGGTTTCCTCCAGTTTGTCCACCAAAAAAGGTTTGGGACCCTGAACTGGTGGAGCTGTTTTCTTAGGCATCTAAGCATGGACCGCATCTTTGTATGAAAATCCCTCAGCTGAGGATGACTGTCCAACAGCTCCCCCTCTCAAACGAAGGGTAAAAATGATGGAGGCATTTCTCTCAATGCTGTAAAAAGAAAGGGGATAAATATCCTCAAGTTGTTTACCTTCGTGGAGGAGTCGTTGAGTTGCAGAGGGAATCCCCAACTTGACTTCCAGAACATGCTTGAGGTCCTGCACTAGATCCGAAGAGCTCACCCATTGTAGCAGAGTTTTGCCAGAGATGAGCATGATCTGGATCTGGAACGAGGCGGAGAGATTAGAGTTCTACTTTCCTCTGCAGATCTGAGACGAGAGGAAGCTGGAGCTTTGAAGGGCCATTTTCCCCTGAACTTTCCGCAGGGGCTTGTGAGAAGACGAGGAGAGAGTCCATAGGTCATTGCTTTCCGCCCAAAAGAGCTCCTAGGTGCTCCATCCAAGCAGATCCAGGAAACTGAAGGAATTCTAAAGATGAAATACAGAGTAACGGCTATTCTGGAGGGACAGAGGAGGTACTAATAGGGATGAGCAGCCTCCCAGAGCGTAGTATTTCTTCCCAAGAGCCGCCGTCTGAGGAGTAGCAGGAATATATTTTGCATGTTCGTTCTTAACCGTTGCATCTGATAACTGAAGGGGCCGGCTATTACGAGATGCAGCAGTAGAGGGCCAAGATCTGGCAGCACCGATGTCTAGTGCGGAGCATATTAGAGGGAGGGGAGCTCTCAAAAGGGATTGAAGAACATGCGGCTCATCATCGAAGGAAGAAGCCGACATTCCATGACTGAAGCGTGCATCTCCATCATCAACAGGGCCAAGCAAAGGCCAGACGGTGGCCGAAGGAAAGGAGGCGGCGGCAAAGCGATTAGAGTTCATCTTCAGAGCCGTCTAATATTAACCCATGTGCTATTTTCCAATTAAATCAATAATTATAATTAACTATATAATATAATTAAAAATAATAATTAATTACAATAATTAAGTTAATTAATAATATAGAAATTAAATTAATTAAAATGTAATTACAATTAACTAATTTACAAAATTGAAAACATTAAATTACAATATTAAATAAATTAATTAAAAACCATACCAAAGTGACTTTTTGATTCCGTGTAATGGACCAAAGTATAAAGGAGGAGATGGATTAGCTCATTATGGTATGGATTTCAAAAGAAGCTTTTCGGGAGTTTAAAAATGAGTGTTACGAAAAACTAAATGCTCCGATGTCCCGGAAATGGGAAGCGGAGATAAGGAGTTAGTGGAGTTTTATAAAATGAAGTGTAACGAGAGCTTAAAAATATATTTTAATTGTTTTACAAACTGTGTGCGACGATTTCGTAGGATTGTTAACAAAATTAAAGAAAAATTAATAAATATTAATTAAATATTAATACAAAATTAATATTTACAATTTATTTATAAAAATTAAAATAATATACATTTTGTACATCTTTTAGCCTAGGTAGTAAAAGTCATCGAACTTTGGATAAGCATAATTTGCAAGTCGTGCATCCAAATGAGATGAAATGAGAACCAGTGGAAAGTTAGTGAAAAATCAAATGCAATAAAGCAATTAAAATAGAAATATGAAGAAAATGAAAATCACACAAAATTGTAGGACACTTAAGCAAAATAAAATATTAAAAAGCGATTTAGCCAACATTTACGAAAATAGATCCCATTATTATTATAATGGTAATAAATGAAAAAATGGGGGTGTTGTAATTTCACCACAACAATGCTGCCACCTGGGGAAGAACCAATTATCTCTAGTTAAAAGATGATGAACTTCGCTTTACCCAAAGGTTAAAATGAGGAATTTTATGAAACTTTCAAACAGTAAAATATTTGCATGGGTCCCACATTAATGAATCAAGAAATATAAATTCAAAAAGACAATTTTGTGGAATATTTAGTATTTAAGATTACCTCATATGAGAAATAGAAGAAGGTACATATAGGATTTATTTTTTATAAAGCATATATCCATCGATATGAATGGTCGTTGACATTGCTTCGTTGGCAACGATCTTGGTCAGTGCCTTGACAAAGTTGTCCTTAATCCCATATAAACATGACCCCACTACAAATGAGCGTCCATAGCCCCAAAAAGTTTACTTGTATTTCCCATGCTTCCCCTTTTGATCTCCTTTTTGATAAGCACATTTGTGAGCTAAATTTATGATGTACTTGAGTGAAAGGGGTGGGATGGTAAAAGAGACTTATGCTAATGGATATAATACTTACATAGTGTTGACTCCATATCCTCCCCCACGACTAACATTCAAATGATTTTATAAGGTGTGTTAGCGCTTGAAATTTCACCTCAGGCTGAAAAAGGCAAACCTCAAGGCAACATCAAACCATTTAGCCTCGTAGATAGCCCTACGGGGCAGGAGAAGGCTCTCTCCGGTCAATCTCAGTAAAATATTCAATGGATGAGATGACCAATTGGGTAACACTGATTTTAGGCTAGTAAACTGATCAAAAGAGTTGATTTGGGGTTTTTAGGGTTTTTGGTGGCAAATTGAGGGGATGGCAATTTTGGGTGTGGGGATTGGACACAGTTTCTGCAGGGGGTTCTTTGGGGAGAGGTAGGAGATAGTATTGATGCCTTTGATTGAGGTGGATGATTAGGAATGACAGGTGATGAGTTAAGGAGAGCAAACAATAACTTTGAATTCTCCTTAAACAGTAGAAAACATTGAAATTAAACAAACTTAAAAGCAGAGCATGACAGTCATGAATTCTTACTTTAACACTTCGTTTGCTTAATGTGCAGAAGGAAAAGAAAGGAAATGATTCACATAACACACTTACAGGTACATAGAGAAACACACCATCAATACATGTAACCACAAGAATCCCAAAAAGGACTGCAAAACCCTGGTCTTCCTTAGCCAAAAATTTGCAGAGATACAGTGAAATAATACAATGATAGCTTCTCCCTCAAGAGTCCAAC
>APFE030980873.1:4635-84055 GCA_000404065.3 Pinus taeda
GACGTTTGTTTCTGAAGCATCTGTGTGAAGAATGGGTGGTTTTATGACAGTGCTTACATGGATGAAGATCAAAACAATGATCTTTCAAATGGCCAACTCGGTCACAGCGTTGGCATTTCACGATCTGTTGTTGTTGTTGCTGTGGAAGAGGGGCAGAATCTGGAACAGCTGGAGGTGAACTGTCATGAGGAGCAGGTGAACTGTCATGAATGAATCTAGCACTTTGAAACTGAATGGGCTTGGCATGGTCTCGAACATGAAAGGACAAGTCCTTGTCATATCCAAGACCAGTTCTGTGCTTGTTGTGGACAAGTTGTTCCCAAGGTCTGATGATGGGCTTGGGAAGTGCAGACTGAGTTTCTGCATCTGCATGTACAACTGCTGCTTTATTGGGAATTAAATCTGAATCAACTGTAACATTCTTGTCTCGCTGTTTATGGGAGTTTGTTTCAATCTTTTGAACAGAAACAGGTTCAGAATGATGACTCCGTTGCTGTAGTTCTTCCTGCTGTAGCTTTGTCTCAAGCTGCAAAAACTCAATATCCTCATGTGCATTTTGGAGACAAATTTTAATATTGGAAAGAGAGGTTTTGCTGATCTTAACCATCTCATCAACAGTGGAAAGTATTAAATTATTCAGTAGTTTCAATACATCATCTATTCTATCCATTTCAGATCAATATAATCAGAGAAGTGATGTTATCTTCAGCTACAAATTGGTCTATAAAATGATAAATAATTACGACTATTAGATGAGTAGCAGGATGCCAATATCACCAAGTCACTGTAGCAGACAGCACAGTACCAATTTCAATGTAGCAAATGACTCGCTGCTTTAATGTACTTCTCAAATTATTCAAACTACTCACACTATGAAAAAGAGAGTCAATCTTTGACTTTCTTTGCAAATGAAATTTGTCGAAGTCTTAGTAGAGCCTGGTTTGTGTCATCAAGCTAGATCGAACCCTGCAAACTGATTTCTCATAGCTGAACTAAAGCTTCAAAAGAATCAAGTATCTTCACCCAGTGTTAGAATCGGGAAAATTTTGAAATGATCAACAATGTATCTTTAATGCAGTGATTTGTCAAGCCCCTTTTTGGAAGGTCAAAACTCAATAATTCTTCAAATTTAACATTTGTTTGCAAAGTAATGGCATCATGGATATAATGAGTATTTCAACCTCCAATTTGACTCCTTAATAAATTTGGCATAGGCAATATATTTGGAACACATACTCGCCCTTGACACCTTGAGATTTCAGAGCACAATTAATTTTGAAAACACAACTCAATCCTCAGGTAATGTAACAAATAATGCATCCCTTATTGTCTGATCATAAACCCTGTGATATGTAATTCAAACTTCAGATCTGGAAAATTAGATGAAGCACTGTTTTTAGCCATAACATACTTGTTCCTTCAGAAATTACAAAATAGAGCAGAGCTTTAACATTTGACGAGGGAAACCTGGTGTAATTTCTCCACAAAGATCTCAGCCTTTGACAGTCAGATGGAGCCAAGAATAAACAGTTTTCTGTTTGCTATGTTCAGCCCTTTTTCGTTGGTGTAAACACTATACACCAAGTGAATTACACTCCTAGATTATCTCCCAACATAAAAATCTTTGGTGTTTTACGACCCTCTCAAAGCATTAAATAATTTTTAAAGTGCACAACAATGCAATGTAATCCATGATTCAACTCATAGAGACTGATTCCTTATGAATAATATGCACAAAGAATAATATAAATCACTGCTTCAAGGCTTACAGGCAGCTCACAGGTGTGCCTATTAGACAATGCTTCCGGTGTACTGTTTCATGAGTGCGCATAACTTTAAATCATACGAGTCTTGACATTAGAACAAAGTTCAAGTATCCATAGTCTTCACATGATGAATAAGTCCCACGTGTAGCCATCAAAACCCATGTGGTTGACAAGCACATAGATAGGCCCGACACATTTCTTTTCGATTGTCCCTCTCAGCAAGATGAGTGATTTGGAAGTTCAGCGCCCTTAGGAGACTAACAAACTGTGCTATGTCGAGGAAATAGGAAAAGGGGATCACTGTAATTCCACCAACATGCAATATACAGGGAAAAGAATTAACACAAATCCGTGAGGACCAACTACAAGAGAAGGAATGGTTTCTCTGTCGAGTGGTTTCAAGGCCAATCCATAATCACAATGTTTCTATTTCCAACGCCAATACAACTCTAACGCATCACATAAAATCCAACAAATCTTGCAACCAATGGTCGTCCAACACAACAAATACAAAATAAGGAAAACCTGTAAGAATCAAGACAATTTGATCGAAGGCAACATGTTGAACCCTCTATAGAATGATAAACACAACCATATCTCGCCAAACCAATGCTTGGTGCTTCTCACTTCTCGAAATTCTTTTCAAAGTTTCAACACAAGTATGGAGCCTATGGAGAAATGTATGCGAGATGCTAAGATGGACAAGAGCCAAATAGATGATGTCGTCTTGGTCGGGGGTTCGACTATCACTTTGTGCAGGAATTCAAAAGAAAGCACAGAAAAGACATCAGCGGGAATGCCAGAGCTCTTCGCAGGTTGAGAACACCATGTGAGAGGGCAAAAAGAACGTTGTCTTCTACTACACAGACAACGATTGAGATTGATTCTCTATATGAAGGAATTGATTTTTTACGCCACAATTACTCGAACTCGCTTCGAGGAACTCAACATGGATCTTTTCAGGAGAAGTATGGAACCTGTGGAGAAATGTATGCGATCGATGCACATTCGATTCTTAGCTAGAATTGTAACACAGTCCAAGAGATGTTGGAATCGCAGAACAGTGTAAGCAATGTTGAAATCACAACAACGATGTTTATTGCTCATAGATCCACTGGTGGGAGGACAGCGAGGAGGTGGTTTACAACAAAGGTTGTTGGGGAATTTGCACCAATGATAGGCAAAATAAAGAAGCTACACATAGGAAAGAGAATGCAAAGGTTTACAAAGACAATGGTTCTCTGATTTCTAGTTTCAAAGCTAATTCAAGACACGGGATTTTCTAGCAGAATAATATAATCCTATGAATAATATCTCCGTTCATCATAATCTAGTCAAAAAGAAGAAAAATGAAGGAGTGTTATTTCCATAAAGACTGTTAGAATTCCAGGAGTGCAGGTCACACAGGCGCAGGTAGGATAGTGCATTACATAGAATTATTGCAGTATAAAACCACTATAATTTTAGGAGCAAAGATAGAGATGATTTTAGCGCAGATTAACGTAGCAGCGTATGGGAGCCAAAAGCAGTATCTTTACACAAGTTATCAGGCTTGACAGAAAAGGTCAGACAACTGACAGGCAGGTAATGGCAGCGTATTGTACGGAGTAGGCTTTGTATGGAGCAGCGCTTTTAAATGGAGCGTTTATGGATAGAGAGCACAGGTAATGGGACACAGAGGTCAGGTAACGCAGAAGAGAGTCTTAAAATAACCAGAGTTAGGTGCAACGTATACAATGCCAGAGGTCAGGTAGAAGAGGCAGCAGATTTCTGGCAGACAATGAATTAATGGAGCGTTTCAGGTAATGGGTAGAACTGACATATATATAGAGACCACAAAACAAGTGGCTCAAATTGGAGCAGGACCAACAATCGCCTGCTCTGATACCATGTTAAACACACATGGGGAGCGAGAGAAATATGAAAGATAAATCATGAGGAGTACAATTATTTAAACAAGAGATATACATTTATGTACATTATGTGACCGTTGGGTTCCACATCCCAAGGTCTCTTGGACTCCTTTTGTCCATTCGGCTTCCACACTAACCCATTGAGGATTAGGTGTCCAACAATGGCAAACAATCATGTTAGGTTGGGAAGGAGCTACTGGAGGTGTTGTCATGTTCTAATAAATCTTCCAAGAATAATAGCCCTATCAGATTTCTGAAAGAACAATTATCTTTGCATTTATTTCCACCTCGACCTTGGAAAAGCCCAAAGGCTTTAAGAGTTAGAGTTGCAGCTCTGATACCGCATATAATACTTTAAACGATCAAAATTAACAAGAATAAAACTCAGCAACATCACTATCATTTCTTTCTTTCAAAGCTTAATAACCTTGAGGAATAGGTTATAGAACCATACCTAAAAGTTGAAGAGATCAGCTACCTTATAGTTTGCGTTGATGAAGCTCAATTGAACACCCTCTGCCAGTGGCTGAGTTGCAACCAGTAATTACAACCGTGTGGGGGATGACTGTCCTTATTATGCTTGTGAGCCTAACAAACCCTCAATCGATTACCAATGTTCACTTCTAATTTTCTCATATCAAGATTGCCCAAGCAAAAGATATCTCACTCCTTTCTCCTTATCCATCAAGTAGAGTTATTCATGTCCATCTGTGCAAAAAGCTCTATGCATAGGTTCCACTTGTCATCATACAACTTTTTAACCTTTCTTGATTTAGCTTTTCCATTAATCTATCTTTCATTGTTTTTTTTTTATTAATAAACTAGTTGATATATTAAGACTACTAGTTATTATTTATTTATATCCTTTTTTTTTGTAATTCAAATCATTCCATTAATAAAAAAGATAACATCTTTGGTTACAAAATCTCAAAAGTCTAGAGGCCTCTCTCTTACCAAATTTATTGGCCAGTAGATATATCCCCAAACATGACACTAATTGCCTAAACAACCTTAGAATCTAGAACCTGACAGGTAGATAATACCAGAAAATAGACAGAATCAAAATACAACCAACAATCATTCAAACAATTAAAGAAGTAACAGGAGCAAGATGGTTGGGCCTCAAACTAGGAGATGGTGGAGGCTTATAGTCATAGTGTACATGAGATTCCATATGTGTAATTCTACTTTCAAGGTAGTCTAACTTCTTTTGGATCCTCTATTGTCCTCTCTGAACAATGACCAATATGTTGTGCAACTGCCAATGATTATCCTGAAGCCCATTCATGTGACTGATAATTGCATTATGGTTCTCATAGGGGTCCTTGTTAAGCTACTCCAAGAGCCGAGTAATGTGACATAACTGATGATCAATGGACTCGAGAGAGGGGGGTTGAGGTTCACGACCAGGTGGTTGGGGAGGATGAGGGTCCACCTCCTTCCCAAAGTTGGGGTCCCCCAAATGTTGCCTACTGCATTGAGCTCGATCCCCCATTCCTCTCCTCACTTGATTGCGCTGCCATGACATGACAACCTTGGCATCTGAGCGCACTTGCAAAGGTGAATACCCACTACAACGACTTCCTGGCCGCACACAACACCAGAAAAACACGAGGTTGCAAGCATATGAGGGAGAGCACTCTTGGCCGCACCACCTTCTAACGTAACCAGACTTCCCTGTATCAACAGTGGAGGGAACATAAACACCTCCACAGACCAATCTCGCGAGTCCTACAAGACATATACATTGACCTAGGTAACAGCCCCCCTAAGTTGCTAGCATGCGCGGAAGTGCTCTAAGAGGTTCTTCCCCCCTCACTAGAAGTAACAACGCCAATGCAACATAAATCTCAACTTTGCACACAGACTACCAGACAAGCAAGGTGCCTCAGACCCCTCTAGGAGGACACCTCAAACCAACACTTAACCTTAAGAGACTCAAAAAATCAAGCAATGAAATAAGCTTGAGCGCAATTACCATTCCCAGACAACATCCAAGGTTTTAGAGAGCGATTGATGCTCCTGGGGAGCTTGCTAATAGAAAATAACAATCCAAAGGAGAGATTAATCATTAAAGCCCCTTACCTTCCATCAAGCTAATAAAACCAAAGACATGACTGGTTGATGAGTGAGTGAACTTCTTGCAGTAGATTGCGATCTAATTTCTTGTCCCTCGCTGGTTGAACACTCCCAAGGACACTGAATTCTAGGGTCCCAAACACCCAGCCACAAGCTCAACTTGTCACCTTCTTGCTCCACTCCATTTACCAGAATGAGTGTGCATTCTCTCAACAAGAAGCTGGTCTCAGGTTGTTCACTTTGCAGCTCAGCCTCCTGCACTGTACAGACAGGCTTGCCACTCATCACAACACATCCCATGCCCTCTTCAACGCACCTAGGCTCGTTGACATGGTGCTGTAACCCTTCCTCTCCCAGATTGAACCAAGTTCGAATGCTGAACACCATTTTGAAATCGCCTAAATGAATGCCCTTTGCACGTGCTTGCATGGTGGGTGGGTGCCACACCGCCCTCATTAAATGACAACTGGGGCGATGGGGTGGTAGGCACCCACATTAATCCCTATGCTCTCCATTTCTGTCACCCCCATCGGGGCATTTATTTATGTCTTTTACTTTAATTATTATTATCTATTTCATTTCAATATCCTTTATTTATTTTCTTTGTGTAGTATTTATTACTTATTTTTGATTTAATAAAATAGTACAAAGCATTGTTGAACTTTGTAGCTAGGAAGGTACTTCTAATCTTGTGTCTTGATGAGAAGGACCTTGATTTGCCTCGTTAGGAGCTTACATTCGACATGTAGAGTGTGCAAGTGAGTTGCACACATATTAATGTGTTGCGTGTGACATGCATGAGATGTGCATGTAAGGAAAGCTAAATTTATGACTTGTACTTGAGTTAAAGTAGAGCGAGCTAAAGATGGGATAGTTAACTAAAGTAATGTCACTTATCTTCAGTTATCTTGACGAGCTAATTTTGGCTGTCAATCTTAGCTTAGTAAAATTATAAATTGAGCCTAAAGTGAGGAGCTAAGGCACAACATCAACACAAGATTGAGAGACTTCTTAGCGAGTGTGTGCTTGGTTTGAGAGAGTGTAGTGAGGCTGGTGATCAGTTTTGTATTTTCTTAGTTGGGCCATTATCCCTGGTACGAGAGCCCAAGTAAGTTTCGTGATTAATTCATTAATGAAAAATTGTTGGTTGGGTAGAAATATGTTTACGCTTATGTGATTCATATCAAGTAATTTCGCTTCCGCTAAATAGTTTTTGTTAGGAATTTAACCGTGTATTGATTCAGTTAATAATTTTTGGAAATCGAATACCAGGCGTTGGGTTCAGGAAATTCTAACATGGTATCGGAGCCAAAACTTTGAATTGATCTCGAAATTACAGGTCAAGGTTTGTATTGGATCCTTGGAGCCAGGTTGGCTTGGATCATATGAACGACTTTTTTTTAAGGCGACAATTTTTTTTTTTGGCCAAGGAAGTTTCTTACTAGCAAATTTTTTTGAGTCAAAACAAAAGAAACGATTCAAAAAATTTAAGGCTAAGTTGCACGATACGGGGAAACGGGTACGGGTACGAAACATGATCCCTCAAATTCTGGAAATGGGGAAACACGATATATATGTGTGTGTGTGTGTGTTAGGACATTTAAGAAATGTTATGTGCAATCATAAATCATACATGATACATTATTACATTATGATTATATTGTCCAATGTTATTGCATAAACTATAAGTCTATCAATTATACATGATGATAAAACATACTGACATCACATATGCTCATGAATGATCACATAATGAAAGTAGAGCAAGCTAAAGATAGGATAGTTAACTAAAGTAATGTCACTTATCTTCAGTTAACTTGACAAGCTAATTTTGGCTGTCAATCTTAGCTTAGTAAAATTATAAATTGAGCCTAAAGTGAGGAGCTAAGGCACAATATCAACACAAGATTGAGAGACTTCTTAGTGAGTGTTTGCTGGGTTTAAGAGAGTGTAGTGAGGCTGGGGATCAGTTTTGTATTTTCTCAGTTGGGCTATTATCTCTGGTACGGGAGCCCAAGTAAGTTTCGTGATTAATTCATTAATGAAAAAATGTTGATTTGGTAGAAATCTGTTTATGCGTATGTGATTCATATCAAGTAATTTCGCTTCTGCTAAATAGTTTTTGTTAGGAATTTAGCCGTGTATTCATTCAGTGAATAATTGTTGGAAACCGAATACCAGGCGCTGGGTTCGGGAAATTCTAACATGGTATCGAGGCCAAAACTTTGAATTGATCTCGAAATTACAGGTCAGGGTTTGTATCGGATTGTTGGAGCCAGGTTGGCTTGGATCATATGAATGACTTTTTTTTTTAAGGCGACGAATTTTTTTTTGGCCGAGGAAGTTTCTTACTAGCAATTTTTTTTGAGTCAAAACAAAAGAAATGATTCAAAAAATTTGAGGCTAAGTTGCACGATACGGGGAAACAGGTATGGGTACGAAACATGGTCCCCCAAATTTTGGAAATGGGGAAACACGATATATATGTGTGTGTGTGTGTGTGTTAGGACATTCAAGAAATGTTATGTGCAATCATAAATCATACATGATACATTATTACATTATGATTATATTGTCCAATGTTATTGCATAAACTATAAGTCTATCTGTTATACATGATGATAAAACATACTAACATCACATATGCTCATGAATGATCACATAATGAAAGTAGTAATATCCAAAAAACCTTGATAAATGAGGCTCGTATATATATATATATATATCCAAAATCAACCTTATATATGAGGTTGCAAGTACAATGATACATCAAATATCAAACTGTGGACAATGAACATATATAGAAGAAATAAAACATGAGCTCAATCTAGTAAACAATAAAGAATAATAGTCTTCATCCTCATCATCATAATTCTCGTCAACAATAGAAGAAGAAGCATGCTCAACAATGGATGGTGGAGCGAAAGAAGATGATGGGCCAATTCTACATCTAAGCTCCCGATCCTCAATATTGCAGGCATCTGGAAGCATCCACAAATTAATTTAATCGCCAAATAAAAAAGTTAAAAGAGGAAAAGAAAAAGAATCGAAAAAATGTTTTTTTGGAGTGGAAACGCACCCATACAGGCCTGGGCCGCATTGTAGCCTCGGGAAACGCACCCATACGACCTGGAATGCGTTTCAGGTCTGTATGGAATGCATTTCAGTGTTTCAGGCCCGAAACTAGGATGAAATGGCCTCCTGGCCACATGGATGAAGATCAAAACAATGATCTTTCATATGGCCAACTCTGTCACAATGTTGGCATTTAACATTCTATTGTGGCTGCTGTGGAAGAGGAGCAGGATCTGAAATAGTTGAAGATGAATTGTCATAAAGAAATCCAACACTTTGAAACTGGATGGGCTTTGAGTAATCTGGATTATGAAAGGACACATCCTTGTCATATCCAAGATCGGTTGTATTTCCGTTATTGACAAGCTCTTCCCAAGGTCTGATGATGGGCTTGGGAAGTGTATGCTGAATTTCTGCTTCTGCTTTCAAATCTGCTCCTGAAATGGGCACATGATGGGGGAGTCAGCCTCAATTTTACTGATTTGACCACTTTTTGGCAACTGATGGGAGTCTATCTCAATGTTTTGAACAAAAATATGCTCATAATGATGTTTATTCTATTGTAGTTCTTCTTGTTGGAATTGAGATTCGAGTTGCAAAAACTCGATTTTGTCTTGTGCATATTGTAGACAGCCCTGAATTTCAGAGAGAGAGTCTTTGTTGATTTTCACTGTACTTTCAACAGTAGACATGATTAGAGTTCTCAATAACTCTAATAAAGTGTCAATTTTAGCCATTTTCTTCATAGTCAAAAAATAATCACAACGATGAACCTGTAGAGAAGAAACAACACCCACTCACAATAAAATGTCACTGCAAAATATTGTCTGTAAATGTGTAGCAAACAACTAGTGTGCAATAACCCTTTAAGGAGGACAATACTAATGATTTCTCTCCTCCACAAAGCACTGTTTTACACCAACAACAACTCTATTTTTTATACGTAAAGACAACAACACTGGTGCAACCACATAGCTCAAAGTTTACCCATATAATTCAGCTCATATTTGAACCAACAATAGAGTCATATAAATGGACCAACACACATATGATGAGGTTTTAATCAATGCATAAAAGAAGGAGATGAACCATGCAAGAAATTGATGAACAACACGCTCTTGAGAATTTCAAAAGTTTGAAATTCTTCGACGCTTTGATGGGCATCACGCTATCTTTCTTTAGCCACATTTGCATTGGCTATAAATCTTAACCCCGTTAGTGGCACATCCGTACACAAAACAAAGACTTCTCTAGGCGTCCAAGGCCAATATATATCCTGAAAACCTTGAATAAACCAATTTTAACGAAAAAATTTAAACGAATTTGAAGGTTCTCCTATATTACGGGAGAAAATAATCTAGGAACCTTCTTTAAAATCCTACAGAGATCTTCCTTTGGAACACCAAGCTTTAGTAAGCAATTGACACTTAATTTTACCTGATTCTCTAGATATCTTAAAACCTATGGTTTTGTGCGTAAAACACTCAAGACCTCCTCCTTTGCCAAACCAGCGGATTGCAAATTTACAGGCACTTTGTGGATTTGATCTGAATTGCATTCGAGTAATGTAGGGCACTGAATACAAACGCTATAGAGTTGTTCTTTGCGGCCACCAAGTTCTAGTAGCAAATGCAATACCTTCATGAGTTGCACAACATCGTGCTGCAACATAGATGGAAGTTTCGAAAAACTTAACCCAATTTCATCCTTGTTCAATCCTATCTTGCTAAGAATACTTATAACACTTATTACATTTGCACCAGTCGTAAATAATGCACATTTCAAGCATTTTGTAGTAAATCTCGTTTTTTTTAAAATAGCATTATGCTTGAAATTTCATTATTTCACAAGCGTCCTTGGGAAATGCAAATCTTTCAGTACTTGGAGTTGATCAAATACCCAACCATAACTCACCACAAAGCTCGTAGATGATAGAGATGCGGAACAGGCCGAGCATTGCACATACTAGAGTTAATTAACGCAGAGAGTCATGCTCTATTCATCATAGGAGTATCACAGTCCTACAAACCAGTTCAACGAAGTTCAACAATCATACTGTCTTCAATTCAACCCTAAGAAAGATAATGGGTCTCTGTGCAGACAGATTGGAAAGATAATTCGTTGTAGAGACGTTTCGGAATATTTTCAATGCTGTATGCAGTCTATTGGGGCAATAGAAATATTAAAGGAGTTACAATGGAGTTATAGTTTGGGCAGAAATGGGGTATTCACTGTTACACATATCAGGGATGGTAGGTTTGAGTAAGAAGGAGCGTTTATGCTTTCTTTGATGCCGTAATCGAGCTCACAACACTTTTGTAGGCAGATTGTATGGAGAGAGCCCAACTCAAAAATAACTGAAAAGGGTCCAGAATCTCAGATCTGAGTGATAAAGGGTCAGGTCTAAGTTCTAACCAACCAACTCTGATACCATGTTAAACACAATTATGGTGAAGACAAAAGATACGAAAGATCAACCTTGAATGCATTATTATTCACAATGATACATATTTATACAAGTCTAGTTACCCTTGGTTTCATGTTCCAAGTGGTCTCTTGGACTCCCTTTGATTGTTCAGCTTCCACACCAACCCCTAGAGGATTAGGTGTCCAATATGTAGAAAGTGAAAAAGTTAATTGTTGGTTGGTTTGACAGAGATGGCTACTGGACTATGTTACGAGGACAGGTTGGATGGGGCAGGAAATTTTCGAATGTGGAAGGATTGGATTGTTTTGTTATTTGAGGACTAGGAGTTGTGGGGCATCGTGGAAAACACTGTCCCAATTCCTAAAGATCCTACTCAGTTGGCTGTGTTTAATAAGATAAATGTGAAGGGCAAGAGAATAACCCTAGACTCCATTAGAGACCATGTTATACCTCATGTGACGAGGAAGAAATATGCCTATGAGATGTGGGCATCCTTAACCAAGTTGTACCAGAGTAGAAACCAAAACTGAAAGATGGTGTTGAAGGAGAAACTAAGAAACGCCAAGATGTCTGAAACTGACATAGTTGCATCATGCCTAATCAGGATCACTTAGATTAGAGATGATTTGGCAGCAGTGGGGGAAACTATTGACAATGAAGAGTTGGTTAGATTAGCCTTTAGTGGCTTTCCTCTAAAGTGGGATGCCTTTGTTGATGGGATTGTCGCACAATAGAATTTGCCTAGTTGGGATAAGTTGTGGGATGACTTTGTAAAAGAGGAGACAAGGAGATGTTCCAAAACTATTGGCCAACATGATTGCAAGGATGACGAGGAGAATTTTGCTCTTGCTAGAAAGGGCAAAGGTAAAGTAAAGGGGAGTGGGGGATCTGCTTCCATGAAGGACATGGGCAAAGTGAAGTGCTTTGCGTGTCTTAAGATTGGTCACTATGCGAGCTAGTGTCCACACAAGAAGAAGAAGGAGGAGGATGAAGTGGTTGCATCAACATCAACTGAGATTGATGACTTTACGGAGAAATTCGAGAAGGAATTTTCTTTAGTTTCCTATGTTTTTGACAGTAGTACTATTGTGTACGAGGACAGTGGGTTATGGCTAGTGGATAGTAGAGTTTCAGTGACATGACATGGATGAGTTTAGTGTTCTGCAATGTTTTCAAGATAGACTTAGACTGCCATGTGAGTTGTGGAGCTAGCACCACACGTGCAATGAAGGGGGTTGGATGTGTCAAATTCCAGCTAGATTCAGGAGGATTTTTGGAGGTGACAAGGATGTTGTTTGTTCTAGGATTGATGGTACACTTATTCTCAGTATTAGCCTTGGAGGATTCTACATTTAGAGTTTTGTTTTGAGATGGACATATGCTTCTATATTCAAAGGGAGTGACCTTGGATGCAACTGTAGTGCTTGGCATCAGACAGGGGTAATCATATAGGTTGTTGGGACAACTTGTGGGTATATCCAAGGGGATCTTGGATACAGGATCAATGTCAGTAGCCAAGAGGGAGCAGGTGGCAAGGAAGAGTGATTCTTTAAGTATTACCAAGAGCCTCAGCTGGTATGATATGACATTGATGGATGCTCAGGAGCAGGATCCTAGGAGCATGGTTGGATGTAACAGGTTCTTAGCTCAGGCAGCAAGATCGACTTTAGTGTTAGAGGGAGCAACTACATATCTTGAGATGGGCTTGGAGATAGATCTAGGTGGAGTAGATTCTTCTAGAAGTACCTCCCTCGCTAAGAGGGAGTGTTGAGCTTTGTAGCACAAAAGGTATTTCTAGTCTTGTGTCTTAACTAGAAGGACCTTGATTTGCCTCATCAAGAGCTTGCATTCAACATGTAGAGTGTGCAAGTGAGCTGCACGCATGTTGATGTATTACATGTGACATGCATGTAAGACAAGCTAAATTTATGACTTGTACTTGAGTTAAAGTAGATAAAGCTTAAGATAGGGTAGTTAACTAAAGTAATGTCACTTATTTTAGTTAACTTGACGAGCTAATTTTGTTTGTCAATCTTAGCTTAGGAAATTTATATATTGAGCCTAAAGTGAGGAGCTAAGGCACAATAACAACACACGATTGAGAAAGGCTTCTTAGTGAGTGTGTGTTGGGTCCGAGAGAGTGTAGTGAGGTTGGTGATCAGTTTTATATTTTTTTAGTTGGGCCGTTATCCCTGGTACGGGAACCCAAGTAAGTTTTGTGATTAATTTATTAATGAAAAATTGTTGATTGGGTAGAAATTTGGTTATGTGTTTGTGATTCAGATCGAGTAATTTTTGCTATTGCTAAATATTTTTGGTTAGGAATTTAGCCATGTATTTGTTCAGTTAATAATTGTTGAGAGCCGAATACCAGGTGTTGGGTTCAGGAAATTCTAACAAGCATTACAAATGTTTCCCATGGCGTGGTAAGGGAAGCCTTGTGTGGATATTTTTTGAACAAGCACCTGATTATACCCTGAGAAGTCATCAAGTATTGAAAATGTTCTAACACTTGTAACTCTTTAAAATAATTGTTCCATATTTGGGAGAGAGTAATTGCCTTTGAGGGACAATTGGTTCAAGTTTATGAAATCGACATATTCTTCTTCCTTACAACTACCTAGTTTTTAGCCCAAGATAAATGTTTGGTGGTATTATAATCTTTGTAGTCAACATCTTTTCTAGCTCCTTTTAAATGAACAGGGCCAAGTTCGAGTTAATGTTTCTCGACTTTTGCCTAGAAGGCTTTGCTACTTACTTTAAGGGATTTGTATGTTGAATAATGTCACTTTTATATGCCTTAAGGTCATTGTATAACCATGCAAAATTGTGTTTGTATTACTTGTTCATGCTCTCTAAACTTTTTCTTTCATTAGGTGAAGTTCTCTATTTGATCTTGATTATCTTGGGGCTTTATAGATTGGAGGGTTTTGCGTTCTGAGTTTTGTTGAGAATTTGCTTTCGGATTCATCGTATGAGATTTTTGAATCATCGACGTTTCGAACCTGCTTATGAGGTTCATCATCAGGATGGGAATGTTGAATTTTTTTTGATCATGCCAATTAGTAATTTATAGGAAATGGAGATGCGTTAGATAAAAAACCGATGCATAAAAACCTTAAAATATGGAGGAATATATATATATATTTTAAAGAAACAGGTATTTTATATTAATCCAACTGGAAAATGGGCCAGTGCCCATACATTTAGAGGTTGATCTTCTTCTGTAGCATTCCAAAATTATTCAAAAAACAACCTATTTCTACCTTGCCTTTTTCTAGCTATAGCACTTACTACATTTATTTTGTAGAGCCTCCAAAAGACTCCATGATATTCAGTAAACTTACAAAACATTTAAAAAAAACATTTTTAGCTAACTGTTGCCGCCCTTATCAACTTTGGGGCTTCCATCTTGTCCAACTTCCATCTGTTGAGGGATAGGCATAACCATGTCCTGTTCCAGGGGCTTATCGAGCTGTATTGCTGCTTGCGCTCCAAGAGGAGAATTCTCGGTAATCCCATATACTTCCTTGATGATACCCAAAGTCACCGATTCGATCATTAGCTCAATACCATCCACCTTTAGAGTCAAATTGTACACCTTTGTTGCCAGATTATCCATGGTCTGCTAGAGATGGTCCACATCCGCTTGCAACTCCTCCAATTGCCTTGTTGCCAGAGCGAAATGGGATCTGGCTTCACAACCACTTGTTCTCCTATATTGGCGACGAGAGCCGAGAGATCTGCCATAATTGACACCAACTGTTCCTTAATGTCCTCTCCGTGACCCTCCCTACTTGAATTTGCTATGTTTGAGGGGGGCTCAAAATCTAACACATACTAACAGTAATTCCATTACCAATAGACACCACTTATAACCATTTACTCAAGCTCTTCCCACTCCAACATTATACTCCTTGCATTTGATTTCACTCTCCCGTCCTTGAGTACTCTTGACCCGAATTTCCGTCGCTAAATTCTTCTCCCTGCTACTAGACTCATGCAGGATTAATTGCTCTAGAGCTTGCGATGCACCAACCTACTCTTCCTTCATGCTGAATATAAATGTGCATGAGATAATACTCTACCTGTCCACAAGCATGGCATTAATTGCCTCGTTCTTCTAGCTGGTTGATCTACCAATGCGATCCAATGTGCAATATGGTAGGCCGTAAAGTCTCTTCATAATAATGGGATTAGTGCTATCATTAAGTGGCCTGACAAGTCTTGATTTCGATCTCATCGAACCCCTGAAGGAGTTTATTTGGTGCATATTGATCCTTTTCATATTTAATTCACTAATCATGGGATATGAAAAAAATTTGGATCTCCTTGGTCCTAAAGTATTATCCCTTGTGCTAGAGTTACTCCCTTGGTTGGCTTGTTCCTCAGCACATTGATTGTTCTGCCTTTCGATATGTTAGAAAACAATGGTTTCAAACTTCTGGATTTGCAACTGTTAATTTATGGTATGTTCTATGCTTAGTGTAGTTTACTTTGATTTCTTCTTATTAGCCACTGTTTAGCAATCACATAAACATAAAGTAAAACGCTGATAGAACATTAATAGATCGACAGAAAACAAGCCAAGACAAGAGACACCAGATGTGGTGGCTAGCTAGGGACAAACCCCAATGTGGGGAAACCCTTTGATCAATTCTTCTTTAGTCTTCAATAGTTCAACAGAGAGAAATAATACGAATACATAAATTTGTAATTTTATGACAACAACAACAAACCCTAACCAACAAAGTCAAATCTGGTCAAACAAGATGAAATTGACCTTCAATATGATTGGTCAATTTCCCAGTGATCTAGTCCTCCAATAGCAAGAAGAAGCAGCCCATAAACAACCCCAAAAACACATTTCAATTGTAGTCAACTGAAGTCAACCTGCTGCCCCAAACTAGGGTAGTCAATGCTGGTCAAACCAGAGGTCAAATTGCCTCGGTTTGTGTGCCAAAATTGCGGCTTGCCTAGGAGAGGCTGCCACACCAAAACCGCACTCCTAAAAAGTCAACGCTTGGTCAACACTGCCCAAAACATCTAGCTGCAGCTTTTGCGTTCTCCTTCCTTGCCCTTCTATGTCCTCCTTCCCACTCGTGAGCTTCTTTTCCTTGTATGTAAACCCAATCAACTAAGGAGAGAAGAATGTGTGAGAGATGAGATGAGTTAATAATGACTCAACCTCACTTGTATTTATATGATATGCTAGGCATGTGTGCTGCACATTTAGCTGCTGGCCGACCATGACAATTTGTCAAGTAAATACAAATAAATTCATATCTCCATAAATACTTGTCGGAATTAGATGATCATTAGATCAATCCTACACGTCTCGATGAGAGGAATCAAGGAAAAATATCAGCTGCCATAAATAAGATGACCCTTATGGAGTTTGGCCCTAGTTTTCCATCTGCTAATTCGTCTGATCGTCGGTACTATCTCTGCCATCAAATGCACTACCCTGCACTGCTCGGCTCTGCTCTACTCTGCTGAACTATGAAGAAGAAGAAATGATCGAGCATGTATCATAGCATCCTCCACTGACCCGAAGTTAGTCCCAGAGAGTGTGTGATACCACTCTCACTGATCCCAAATCAATGGAGGTCATCCTAGCATAGGGAGTACGACAGATACAGTGATGCGTCCATCTATAGTACTACTATGGTCCCTAACCCCATTTCCCTGCTCATTGATCAGATGAGAGGTACTTCCCGTGAGTCCCACACTGCATGGGTAGGATGCCTCGACAGGAGAACTAATCATCATGTCCCTAAGTCGCCATGGGCTATCACAAGGGAAGGTTGAACCTTTCACCCTGTACATAGCGCACCACTAGGGGAGGATGAGTCACCCTATGGTCGCATGTCGCTCCAAGAAGTACTCCAAGCCCCCCAGAGCTCCTAGAGCTCAATGTATGCATCATACACGACCCTCATAAGAGGGACTCTCAACGACACTAAGTCGTTCTCGGAAAGTCAAGAATTTGACCTTTCCTAGGGGCTTTGTCAAAATGTCAGCGACCTGCTCATCTGTACCGATATGTTGAAGCCTTATTGCTCCCCTCTGCACCATATCCCGAATATAGTGGTACTTGGTATCAATATGCTTGGAGCGATCATGAAATATAGGATTCTTTGATAAACAAATCCCGCTCTGGTTGTCACATAAGATCACGATAGTATCCAATGTAAATCCAAACAGCTCACTGAAGAGCTTCCCCAACCAGACCACCTCACAAGAGGCCATACTTGCAACAATGTACTCTGCCTCAGCAGTGCTCAAAGCCACCGACTTTTGCTTCCTGCTTATCCAGGATATCGAGGCAGATCCCAAAGAAAAACAACACCTGAAACTGCTCTTTTGGTCCACCACACTGCCTGCCCAATCAGCATCTGTATATCCATGTAGTGTCACATCTCCGACAGTGTATCTCAACCCATGAGTGATTGTGCCACGAAGGTATCTCAACAGATTCTTGGCACCAATCCAATGTGTGTGGTGAGGCTCAACCATATGTTGACCCAACGTGTTGACTGCAAAACATATATCCAGACGAGAGTTCACCAAGAACATCAACGCTCCGATGAGTTGACGATACTTGGTAGCATTTTGTAGAACAGGTCCGACAACACTACCACTTAACTTCTTGAAGTCAAGCTCCATCGGGGTAGTCACGGGCTTGCAATCCACCATACCGAATCTCTCCAATATCTTCACCACATATTTTCCTTGAGATAGGAAAATCTCCCCTGGCTTATGCTAGACTTCTAGTCCTAGGAAATAGTTCATCAGTCCCAGGTCCTTCTTCTTAAACTCAGAAGCCAACTCCCGCTTACATTTGTGAATGAGAGGGTCTGCACCTGTCAGAAAGAGGTCGTCAACGTACAACACTAGTATGAGAGGTTTGTCATCTTCAACCTTAAAGTAAAGGTTAGGGTCGACTTCACTCCTAGTGAATTCCAACTTCATCAAGTAGCTATCGATTCTCTCATACCACGCTCGGGGTGTTTGCTTTAGCCCATAGAGGGCTTTCTTCAACCTGCACATGTGAGATTCCTGATCATGAATCTCAAATCCTTTGGGTTGTTCCACATAGACTTCCTCTTTGATCGAACCATGCAATAACACGGTCTTGACATCCATCTGATGTAGGTTCCATCCTTGTGAGGTAGCAAAGGCTATGATCGAGCGGATGGTGGTATATCGGGCAACAGGTGCAAATATCTTGTCATAGTCTATACCTTCCTTCTGGGAGAAGCCACGAGCGACAAAACAAACCTTATACTTTTCAGCACTTCCATCAGCTCCATGCTTTATCTTGTAAAACCATTTCGAAGTGACAACTGTTTTGTCCTGGGGTTTGGGGACCACATCTCAGACATCGTTCTTCATGATGGACTCATATTCCTCATTCATAACATCCTTCCATACTTGATGCTTGACAACTTCTGCGAATGATAAAGGCTCATTTTGAATGATCGTGCTCATGATGGTCAAGTATCCTTGATACCTGGCTGGTTTCTTACTTTCACGGAAAGTCCCTCTGGGTGCAATGTGTCCTTCGGCATCATCAAGTGTCCCCTTGAGCCATGAAGGCCTCTTCCTAGAAGAGGAAGGTTCTTGCGGAGGGGGATCAATAGGATCCATAGGTTCTTTTACATCGGGCATTGTCTCATCTTCTTTTTCCTTTGGTTTCTTGGTGACAACTTCTCTAGATTTCCTTAGTATAGGAAGATTGTCAACTTTGTTAAGAGCCATATCTTCGTCAAAGGTGACATCATGGCTAATCTCAACATCCCTTTGACCAACCACATAGATTCTATAACCCTTAGTATTTTCGCTATAGCTCACGAAGATTCCTTTCTTTCCAGATGCACCCAATTTATTCCTTTTCTCTTTCGGCACATGAAAATATACAAGACTTCCAAAAATTCTAAAATGAGATATGTCAGGATTCTTACCAGTGAACATTTCTTTGGGAGTCTTAGAACCCAATGCTTGGTGAGGGCATTGGTTTTGCACATATGTGGCAGTATTTGCAGCTTCGGCCCATAGAAACTCCGGAAGTCTTTGATCATGGAGCGTAGCACGGACAACTTCCACAATCGTACGATTCTTCCTTTTCGCCACACCATTTTGCTCAAAAGTATATGGTGTTGTAGTCCCTCTCTTAATGCCAGCCTCTTTGCAAAAGTCATGGAACTCATTGGATTTATACTCAGTCCCATTATCAGTTCTTAAGATCTTGATCTTCTTTTTGGTTTGATTCTCGATCAAGGCTTTGAAGTGACGAAACCAGGAGAACACTTCATCCTTCTTTTTCAAGAAGTATATCCAAGCCTTGCGAGAATAATCATCTATAAAAGTGAGGTAATATAAATATCCCACCAAGGAATTCACAGGCATCATACCAGATATGTTGGAGTAAACCAACTGCAATATATCAGAGGTCTTGCTATGGTTTGAGGGGAATGGTCCCCTTTTGAGCTTTCCTTCGACACATCCAGGACATACACCTCTTGCTCTAATTTGAACTTGGGCATCTCGGTTACCATTTGTCTCACATCGAGTAGAGCTTCATAATGAAGGTGGGCAAACCTTCGGTGCCATAGTTCGGACTGAAGAGATGTGTCACAAGTCATGACACCCAACGGACTTCCTCCGACATGATATAAAGAGTCAACCCGAAACCCAAGAGTAAAAGCATCTTTGAAATTCTTTTTCCACACACGTACCTTGCCATCAATGAAGGCCACCTTGTAGTCTTTGTCTTCCATTGCGAAAAGGGACAGCAGGTTCTTTTTGAGATCAAGTACATATAGGACTTTTTGCAAGTGAATTGTATTACCCTGATTCAATTGAAGAGAGACATTCCCTATGCCTTTTACGGTATATTTGGAGTTGTCCCCAAGAACAATTTCCAATTTGGTCTCCTTCTCTGTTAGATTAGAGAGAGATTCTTTGTAACCAGTGAAGTACCTTGAGGCACCACTATCAATAAGCCAATTTCCCAGTGAGTTCGGGGGAGCAGTAGTAGAGAGAGCCGGTGGTAGATAATATTCATCTTGCTTGTTGTTAACAACGTTAGATTCATACTTGGAGTTTCTTGCCTTCTTGGAGGGTTGACCATTTCCTTGATTTCCACCATTCCTCTTTCCTTTGCCATTGAACTGCCCTTCCTTTGATTGTGGTTGGAATTGCCTCGGGAGTGATTTTGATCATTGTCATGAGATGTGTCCTTTCTATCAGGGCACTCCCTCGCATAGTGGCCAATTTTGTTGCAAATGTAACATCTACCTTTCCTTCCACCTTTTGGTCTGACCTTTCCCTTAGATTTTGCCCCATAATTATTTCTCCTTTTAGCATGAGAGGAGAATGCAGTGCGATTGCCTCTAGGTGCAGGCATTTTCAAAACGTCTTGCTGCAACTTCTACGTCCTCCTGTGTCCTCCTTCCTTGCCCTTCTGCGTCTTCCTTCTTCCCACGTGTGAGCTTCTCTTCCTTGTGTGTAAACCCAATCAGCTAAGGAGAGAAGAATATGTGAGAGATGAGATGAGTAAATAATGACTCAATCTCACTTGTATTTATATGATATGATGGGCATGTGTGCCACACATTTAGTTGCTGACCGACCTTGACAATTTGTTAAGTAAATACAAATAAATTCATATCTCCATAAATACTTGTCGAAATCGAATGTTCGTTAGATCAATCCTACATCTCTCGACGAGAGGAATCAAGGAAAAATATCAGCTGCCATAAATAAGATGACCCACATGGAGTTTGGCCCTAGTTGCCAATTTTAATAGCAACCAAATTCGAAAATATGTTGGAGGCAAGTCCTTTTCTAGTTGATCTTTGATTTTATGGAGCTTTTGAATAACTATCATGGAATCACCAAAGGCTATTAGTTGACGAATCCCCCTTGATATTGCAATCTCTAGTCCTTGCCAAAGAACTAATACTTTTGCTTGGTTGTTTGTTGCTTTGCCTAAGCCCCAAGCGAATTTCGACTCTATTTCTTCATCGGGCTGATAATTGACCCCTCCCACCTCTCCCATGATAGAACTAATATTAATGATTAATATTATGTCAGTTAATTAATAGCCATGGGGAGACGCAAGGGGGTGAGTTTCCCTAGTGTGGGGGATGTAACTCCCCAAATGGGGTGCTTCTGGGCGGCCCCCCTCGAATTTGTCTAATAACACCTAATATAAAAAAAATTTGAAAATTCACGTATTAAAAAGCTTAAAAATAAAAAAAATAAAACATAACTTCAAAATAAATAAAAATAAAACAAAACTAAAAATTAAAAAGTTAAAACTTACCTAGGTTAACTTATCTATTCATTTCCCAAATTCTCTTGCCCATCGTTGAGCTCTGTTGAATGCTCTCTTGCCCGCCGTTGATCTATGCTGTCTTGCTTGCTGTCGAGCTGTGCTCTCTTGTCCGCTGTCGAGCTGTGCTCTCCTACCCTCGAGCTCTTTTCTCTTGCCTGGCGTTGAGCTCTTCTAGAATGATGAGTGATGAATTTAATTTTTAAATCAATGTAGATTATAGAACGATGAATGATATGGATCAATGTATTTGAATATTTCATTATTGAGTTTCATGGTATGGATGAATGATGAGTATGTCATATGAATGATGTATGTATTAAAATGAATGATGAGGATGGATCAATGTATGTCATTATTTAATTCAATTATGAATTTAAATTTTATGTGTGGATCAATGTATTACTATTAGTCTATTTATGCTTTCCTTATTGAATATGAACTTGAATTATATATATACACCCCGATGGCCCCCTGCGCCCCCGAGATTTCCCTAAAATTTGAGGGTACTCCCACACGTCTCCACACCCGCGTCTCCCCGCACCAGAGTCTTGGTGGAACATAGGTTTTTTCTCATAGAAAAATCGTAATTTTATTAATGAAAACAAAATTACATGTTGCAGATGCTGTGGCACATTCCATCGACAGTCATTGGCTGCTGATCAGCGTTCATGAAAGCAAAAAATAATGTACAAATGGGGAGAAAAATCATGCTTTTCTCCCTTTTTTCTTATCAACCTTGCGCCACTCCCCTTGAGTCGACATTGAAGATACAAGTGCAAATGAAGTGTCAGCCACAGGTCGAGGGTTGTCTTTATCATAATCTGATTTGTTCGATAGATGTTGTCGTTTGGATCCGCTGGTATACATTGTTTCTGGTATTTTTACCGGTTGTGAGTCTATCAGATCTAGGGGATTTAATTCCTCTTCTTCTAGTTCTTTGTTCATCTGATTGTTCTCATTGGATATGGCATGTTCCACATCATCTTCCTCCTCCTCATCGGAGACTGGTGGGGGAAAATGCCATCCCTTGGGTTGTTTCCCAATTTTCTTCTTTCTACGAATATCTTTTTTGGCTTCTGGGCACGTATTTTGTAGATGTCTAGTTTGTCGGCAAATTTTGCATTTGAATGCTGTATTTTCATAATCTAGAATCTATGTCCTGCACCTCTGTTTATGCTTTAGTTGTATTCGGTATGGCAAGCCTTTGCTGAGATCTACTTCCACACAAATTCGTGCGAATGTGAAATTTTTTTCCTCCAGTCTTTGTGTGTCCATTTTAATATAATGCCCAATGGTGTTACCGATACCTGCGAGGACTTGTTGGTTCCAAAGATGTAATGGGAGATTGTGCAAGCGAACCCAAACTGGCATCCTAGAAATAACCATTATATTTACATCAAAATCTGGGAACCATGGTGTGATGAAGAGACCCGTGGATCCCCAGAACCATGGTCCTTCCCTTAATATAATATCTCTAGCCTCTGTTGAAGGGAAATTTACAATGAAGAAACCCTTGGAACAGAGGTGAATTTCACATTGAGTAGTCCAGTTTGTGAAAATCCAATGAAATTGCTCAACAGTTTTGGGCCAAAAACAGTTGAATCTACAAATTATAGCTTGTTTTTCAAATGTAATACAATGCTCATCTGTTTCCGATATATCTATGTTTAATTCTGGGGTATAATTCAGTTGCTCCACAATATATGCACTGGGTTCGGTTCCAGCTTGCTTTGGTGTCGCTGTAGGTGTATTTTCCCCCTGGAGGATGTTCTTGAAAGATAGTCCTCCATTTTTATGCTTCAGATGTGTTTATGTGTTTTTTGTTGAGCTACTCCCAATTCCTCCTCCTGAATAATTTGTTTTATGGTGGTCTGCTGCGCCACCTCTCAGCCTCAGATTAAGTGTTATGGTAGACACAGGTAAGATATTGTAGTCCATAAGGGGCCTAGAGTCCTGGAGAGCTCTGTCCCCACAAATCAGATGTTGTAATTTGGTAGGATATCCAACGTGATGGGAGATGAGATTCTTTAGATGCAAAACACAGTCGGTTGCATGTACCAAACCAAATGTGACATCCCGGAAGGGGTTTTAATAAAAACTTGAAAACAAAGAGAATTTACCAGAGGTTTGGGTGCTGTTTCCGTCTGGAGGTAGCTTGGCCGAGCAACGACAAATGTGCCGTACCACATTGATGTCTCTGTGATTTCCTTTAGGGTTCTGGTGCCTTGTTTCCGTTGGCTGGTCTCCCTTTTATGTTCTGTAGACCTCCCAAGATCGGGTATCTAGGACAACACTAAGGATCCAAGTGATCGCGGGTTGGGGGGGAGCATTATTTGTGCCCCCACATACTGCCCATGACACAGAACCAGCCAAGGCACATGTATACCCTGGTACATGAATCGCAGACCAGCCGGATGGTCCAACCTCCACCATATCGCTGCGATCCCAGTGATCCATCCACTAGATTGCACCCCCATTCGCCTTTGCAACACCCTCGGTCATAGACAAGCCCCAACTGGGATGTGTTTCACCAATCCGGCGGTAAAAAACTTTGTGCCCGGAGGAATATACAGTCTTTGCTGACCATAAATCCATCCGACACAACTGTGGCAGCCAAATCATTCTGAAGGGTCCGACCTCTATGGGCTCAGAGGGATAACGAAGTCCTGTCCAGCAAATCATCCCTGCTTTTTCCCATCAAAATGGTTCCTCAGATAATTCCCATCTAGGTGACTGAAGTTGCCATCGACCCTGTGCATTAGTGGCCCTGGTGGAACATGGTTAATAGGGATATTAATATTAATAATTAGTAATATTGTTTTTGTATTTGATTTATTAATGTATTTTATTGATGTATATTGATATATTTATTAAATATGTATTGTATTTGTTAATGTATATATAAAACAATGTGATAGGACAAATATTAATGATTAATAGTATGTCAATTAATTAATACGAGTAAATTAATAGGGATATTAATATTAATAATTAATAAATATTGTTATTGTAGTCGATTTATTAATGTATTCTATTTATTAAGGAATATATGATGTTTAAAAAAGGAGGGAAAGGAACAAAACCATTAAACAAGAGTGGGGCAAGGATTAGTTGGAGATAATTTTAGAGGTGAGAGTGAGAATCCAATTCTTGTTAATTTTCCGCCCATCATCTCTGTTGAGGTTGTTAGGGTGCTTCCAATTTCAATTGCCTCCTTCAATTTTCTGTGGTGGTATTTGTCAACCTTGGCTAAGATGCTTGCATTTTCAATACAAATGTGATGTTTCATTTTTATAGAATGTTCAGCCGGACTTGAGGAGCGAGAGTGATTGTGTTTTATGTCAACACAATGTTCTTGTATTCTAATTTTTATGGAGCGACTAGTTTCTGCAACATAAGATTTACTCCATGAGCGAGGGATGAGGTATACACCTTTTGATTGGTGGGATCAATGGGATCCTTGACGGATCTGACGTGGCTACGAATGGTGTTAATAGGTTTGAAGGTAGTGGTGATATTTTTCTTTCTACGGATGTGAGAAATTTTGTCAGTAGTTCCTTGAATGTAAGGAAGACAAACTTTGGAAACCATATTGCTCATATCATATTTGGGTCTAGTGGCTCCTTCTTAGCATTATGGAAAGCTTTAATACCTTGGCCTATAGTGCAGCCATTTTTCTTGAAAACGTTAAGTAGATGGGCTTTCTCAATGTTTAAATGTTTTTCATTGGAAATTGTTAAGGCCCTTGTTGCTAAGGTGTTAAGAACCCCTAGTTTTTGGGTGGGATGATGGTGGGAATTGGCGTGAAGGTATTGCTCAGTGTGCATTTGTTTGCGGTAAACTTGATGGGAGATGGAGCCATCATGATTCATTGTAACAAGAACGTCAAGAAAGGGAAGGCTACCATCAACTTCAATTTCCATGGTGAATTTAATAATTTGAGATTGATTACTAAGGTGTTGCTTGAAGATTTCTAATTTCTCACATCCATGGGGCCAAATTATGAAAGTGCCATCAACAAATCTCTTCCAAAATTTGTGTTTGAATGGGGCATAATTTATTGCTTTGGTTTCAAGGTCTTCCATAAACAAATTGGTTACCATGGGGGATAGAGGGGAGCCCATAGCCACCCCATATGTCTGTTTATAAATTTCATTTTGAAAACTAAAGAAAGTGGATTTCATCTAGATTTGAATCAACTTTGTAGTGTTAGGATTTGTTGTCGCCTAAGATGGACACCTAGATTAATGTGGGAAAAGTCCTAATCCCACTAGGTGTGGCCTTAAAGGTGAAATGCTTAGAGAACGGGTTGTCACCTGATCCCAACTCTCTTTGTCTAAGCTCTCTCCTAGCTAAGCTAAGGGGGGTGGCCCCTAAGGAAGATATCTAAAGGAAAACTTGTTGAGGATAACAAGTTTTAGGAAATGGTTAGTAAGGAAATCACCATTTAATGTAACTTATACTATAATTAGAGATTGATTTAGCAAGTACAAATATTTATGAGCATATAAATATCAACAATGTAGATTTAATTAATTGATCAAGATATATTGCAAAGCAAATTCTAAGAGACTAGTGCTAGTAGATGTAACTTGCGAGAAGAATATACGCAAAAGTAAAATCACAATACTTGCAAATAAGATATGATTTCCAAGTCACAAGAATAGGAAAGCTACAAGCATTAGTGAAATAAAATCACAATAGGATGCATACAACTTTGAGATATGAGCTACAAGATGAAATAAAACTTGCAATAGGATAATATTCGTACTTAAATGAAAGATGCTCAATTATGATACAACATTTAAAGGACAATTAGCAATGAGCATATGAGCATGAAATAAACAAGTACAAGAATATGAAATGCTTGCAGGTAAATGTTAAGCTCATAATCCAAATTGTATAATAGTCAATTGTGCAAAATGAAACAAAGATGTACGTGAGTGTGTGGAACAAAGTGGTCGTGGTAAATTTTATTAAGGCCTATTCTTAGAGTTGACTCCCCCTCAACTCCTTCAACTTGGTAAGCATTGAGGTTGTTGCAAGAAGGCTAAGTGATGAGGCTAAGGTCTCACTAACGATACCCCCTTAGTTTTTCAATACAACCCGCATGCCTTCATTCCTACAAGGGACTCGGCCACAAGAGAACTGTGAGGTCACACGTTTTAACCTTTGATCCAAACTCAAATTTAGGGAGATTGAATGATAGGTAGGGAAGGTGTCCTAAATATCTATCAACCAAGCTTATGCTTGGAGGTGAATTTTAGAGAAACTAAAATGCCAATTAGATACTAAGTTAATACAATTGCTTCAAGTGAGATGTAGATTTGAGAATTAAGACAAAAATGCTTCAAGAGTGAAATGTCTTATGAATATCAATTTGTAGATACCATTCCGATTTTTAAATGATCAAATTAATGTATTAGAGTTGTGTTTATGGCCAATGAAGCAAGTGCAAATTGCTCAATGAAGCAAATGTACAATAGATCAAGTTACTTAAATGCAAATTAAATTAAGTAGCCAATGAAATAACTCAATGAACACAATAGAGTTAGATCAAGTGAGTAATGAGTGATTAAAACTACTTGCAAAATGAAATTAGATCTAGCAATGCTAATGGAACTAGATAATCAAAAGAACAAGAAAACTAATCTAAGCTAACAATGTAAAATGAACAAGTTAGTGATTAGATCTAATGACTAAGCTAGCAAAAGAAATGAAACAAGTTAGTGACTAACTATCCAAGAGGTCCTTTTTCCAAATGAGGAGGTGGGATACCAAGAGGAAGGACCCCAAGCTCCCTAAAAAAGAGATTTTTTTTATTAATATTACAAGTGAAACCCTCTTAGAGAGAAGTGGGGGTTTAGAGCTAGACGTGGGTTTACAAGATGAAGCGTCAAGGAGCTAATATCCTTCCTCAAAGAGCTTAGAAAAGTAACAAAAATTATTTACAATACCTTTCCAAAAATTTTACAATTAAGAAATTCCCAAGAGGGAAATCAATGCTCCAAATGATAGACATCCAAGTGTTAATTTGGCAGCTCAGGGACAAATTCACTCTTTTGGACAGTCTTTCTCATCAAGAATGACCCCTCCTAGCCCTTGGAAGAAGTTAATTTGGTTGAGGTAAAATATAATTTTATTATGGAAACCCACATGTGCACAAAAGGGCAGGTCGACCCTAAAGTGAAATTGGACACCCTTGGATGGCTATAAATACAAGTCAAGTGACCCTCATTCAGAGAACATCATCAAGCATTTTCTTCTCTTTTCTTTGGTTTGGCTCGCACAGGTTTGAAGTTGGTTCATGGAGATTGGTTCGTACAGGTCTGAGATTGCAGGGTCCAAAGCTTGCACATGTAGATTAGGGTCTTTGGTTCGCAATCGCAGGGTTGTTACATGATATTTTTGGCTGTCGCTGCACACATAGAAGCCTCTTTGTGTGGTTGGAACGCTTCAGCCGCATGCAGGATTACTTGCTCCTTGCGGCCAGGACCTAGGGTTTCAGGTGATATTTTCGGCTATAGTTGAATGCACAAAACCCTCTTTGTGCAGCTAGAATGCTTCAGCCGCACGTAGGATCACTTGCTCTGTGCTGTCGGGACTTAGGATTTCAGGTGATAGTTGACCGCAGTTGACTACAAATTATGACAGTTGATTGTAAGCTTGTGAATAGTGTTTTGATTAGTAGTGTTGCTGGGCTCATCTCGTGGATATTATTTGGTTGGTTTTGCTGGATAGTTTTGTTATTGAAGAATTGGATCAATGTACTCTCTTTGCTGAACATTTTATGACAATTTAATAAGAAGAATTTGAAAGGGTTTTGCCTTGGTCTCTGACCAATCCTGGTGTCTCTATGTGTGAATGCTTTTCTTCTATTGTTCCTTTATGTTTTGCTGCATTGTTGATGATATTGTTCTTTCTACATAATTGCATATGATGTAATGATGTGGGGTTAATTCAATGTGTAAATGATGAAATGCAATTATCTAAAGCAAAGAACAATATTGCCCTAAGAAAAATCAACATTGTATCAGAGCTGGGCTGAAGAAAAATCATTAAGATCACCCCTGTGAATACACCTTTGATGGAAGCATGAGAAGATGGAGGAGACCTAAAAGAATGCTAGGGCTTGAAGGAAACGCTAGGCAATTTGGTTACAAGGGTTTGATGGATATCATGATGTTAGGGTTTGGAAGAAACATTGGAATATGATAAAGGCTTGAGTTTTGCAGTCTTGAAACCCTAGCATGATCAATGAGAAGTTGTTCTAGCACTTGTTACAGATTTAGTGTAACCCTAGTTGGGCTAGTCTCAATTAGGCCTAGTTGCTAATGAAGTCGATGGAAATATTGAAGGCAAGGCTGGTTCAATAGGAAGATGATCACCTCTCATTAAAGATAAGTACCCTTTTAGATTTATGTCTTCATGACACTATTCTTGTTTAGATTTATTGCTTTGATTATTATTTAGTCTTCCTGCATATTTGAGTATTTCATACTTCTAACCTCTAGATGAGATGTGAGAAGCAGATCCTTCTTGAGGATCATCTAACGTGCAGGAAAAGAAAGTTAGTGCATGAAGAGAAGAGCTAGTGACAAAGTGCTACAACTGCCAATGACAAATAAGTACTACAAGTTGCAAAGGTATCTGAATATTACAAGGTATGTATCATCATTATTAGTTGCAATATTGGATGGCAAGGTAAGCCCTGAGGTATGTCAAAATTTCAAATGACTCTACATGCATATGAAAGTAAGTTTGATCTCTAGTACATGTGATATATTTGTGCACTTGATATTTAGCAAGTATCTTATATTTAAGATATGGTGGATTTCTTGATCTTATATTGCAAGCTAGAAACATTGATTTTGATAACTCGATACTATTGTTAATGCTTGTGATAAGCATGGTAACCCTGATAATAAAAGTGATACTTAGGATCTTCTTGTTGATCTTGGTTAGGTTTTGATAAGCTTAGTAAATTTGACAATGTGGCCAAATTGGATGCCTTGACTTGATGTTGTGATTATGATCCTTGAAGTATGAAGATACAATTATATGCCACTAACCCTTGATGAATGTTTGATGACATGTTCATATGTGATAATGAAGCAGTTGATGATAATTTGTTATGATATATGTCGGAGAACTTGATATAGTTTGATTTCATGATCTGATAGTTTTGCTAATGCATGACAATATTATGATAGACAAGTTGATGTCTTGAATGATGATGATTGAAGAGGTTTCCTATTCAGAGGGAGAAACTCTCCATGAGATCCCAACACCTATTATTGTTTGCAATAAATGAATAGAAGACTCTTGAGTGTTGAAGCAAGGTTCCCATACATGAATAGATGGTCATTTGATGTTGTTGAAGGAAGAAGCTTTGGCGATTTTTGATCTGAGCAAAAAAAAGAATTTTCCTAGTTCAGGTCCCAACCGTTGGGAGAAAGGCTTAAGGGTGCGACTATAGGCCTCCCAGCCACACAAAAGAAGGCCTATGGGTGCGACTGAGCTTGTAGGATACAAAAACTAAAACCTTATGCACGAAACCAGAAACACACCAGGAGTATGAAAGACCTACAAACATGAAGCAAATGATAGAGAATTCTGTGCAGGGAAGTTTAAGGAACAATTAGATCTACATAATGTTTAACTTATTGCAGGGAATGTGAATGTCTTGAATAATCTTGTGTTTGCAAGGGTCTGTAATATGCATATCAACATCTTATTTGCCTTGATTTTATCATTAAAGCTAGTATGACAACAAATGATTGCTCCTTAATATGTAGTCCAAATAAGACTATAATCCATGACATAATTTCTTCTTTGTCCTAGAAAGACCTATAAGCACGAAGAACATGCTTTTGACCTAAACTTGAGCATGAAACCCATGCTTTACATAACAATAAAATTTTCTTTTCTTTATTTATACAAAATATACAATGTCATGATTATACGCAAGTCATTATGAAGACCGAACCTAGTTACAATTTCCAACACTTTTGTTGAAGATTACAAAATGAAGTCCCCATCCTCTACCAAATTTAAACATTGAAAATTGCTTATGCCTTCATCTTCTCTTGTTTCGAAGTTCTGTGGACAAGCTAATTCACTCTTAGGCTTGTTTTATGGCAAACACAATGAGATTTTAGTTTGATTATTCATATTTGCAGAGACCAGTGGGTTTGGGGTTCTTTGCTCTTGTGGGCCTGTGTTTCTATTCCATCTATGATTCCCATTAGATTGAACTTGATTTTGCTAATATCTCTATCAATAAGGATTCTATTGTCTATCTCCTCTTTCTAGATTGACCAGTCTGTTGGGTATGGCTATTTGTTATTGGATTAAATCAATGGATAACTTCTCAAAATTTTCATTCGTTGTTGTTACTAGATCTTGAGTTGGGCTCTCAATATTCATAGTTCTTGGTTTGGTTTTTGCTTTAGAGGTGGATGCCTTGGAAGAACCCAAAGAGCCTTTGTTGGCAGAAAGCATATTCCCTTTGATCTTGCTATCCCAATCATGTGTAGATTATAAAATAATTTGGAAACTTGTCTCTTAAGATTAGTCCAAAGTTCCTATCACAGGCATCGATATAATGTAGGAGGATCACATATTCTTTGAGCTTGATTGTTTTTCGGATAATATCAACCAATTTTTTGAATTGGTCATCAAACTCCTTAACAATCTCATTTTCCTTTTTCTTTATCCCGTATCCTTGAGGTAAAAGCATCATATCGTCTTTCCTAACAACCCATTGTTTCGCGAAGATATCATGAAAGTCTTGCCAATTTTTTATATTGTTATTTGTAAGGCTTCCAAATCATACTTTAGCATGGTTATTACATTATTATCAACAAATTTTGGAAGCCTTTTATTATATTTTTCTAGCATGTCATGTGGGGATCCTCAAATTATTGATATCTCCAGAGCCTTATAAAAATTCTTTACCCATGGTGGAGGATGAACATCCATGACTCTTGGGTTTCACTGACTGTCCTCAACTATCAATGAATAAAGTTCTTATATCTCTAAGGATTTCAAGGTTCTTGTTCATTGAAGCTTGATAATCCCTCTTGATTCTTCTCTTATAGACTTTCTCCAAATTGGCAGATCTTGGAAGAAGTTTGTGAGAGGAACTCCTTGTCATATTTCCTCCTTATATTTCTTGTCATACACTAGATCCACTTGTGAGTAGCATTCATGACATGGCTTGCTTTAAATCCATGTCAAGCACCATTTTATTTGGCTTTGGCGTTGCAACATTTATCATCACCCTTCTTAAATCCTCTAATCAGTTTCACCTTTCCATTATTTCATTTGAGCAGGCAACGCCACAACATTTTCTAGTGCCGTTTCCAGGGATATCTTATTCTCGACGCCTTAATGACAATATCTGGATCTTTTCATCTTTCATCATTCTTCATCTTTTCATCACCTTATCTTTTTTCTATCTGCACCTTTAGCACCTGGACATTTCGGTTGGTTTCCTGTTTGGGTGGCGACTCCACATATTCATCCATTCATAAGAGCTTACTCTAGAAGGAATCCTAGTAGCTTGGTAACCCTGTTACTGATCCTAAAAAGGTTCTAAGAGCTCGGTTAAACAAATAAAATCTTTCTCGGACAAGAAGCTCTCCCTGATATCCATTTGCTATTCCCTAATCCTATAATCCTATAAATCAAGATGTCATGGTTGATTACTTCAGTCCTTGCTGCTTTGCCAAGATCCAGGGGTATCCTCATGATCTTCCAAAGGATTCTGCTATGCACAAGCTTCTGATTTTTTAGGGGAACAATGCGGTTAATGTTGTCGATCACTTAAAGGAGTTCAAAACTTTTTATACAAAGATATGCTCATGCAACTACATACAATCATGAAGATGTCGGAATGAAGTTATTTTTCCTTTCATTGGAAGAAGCCACATTGGATTGGTTTCAGGACAAGTTGGATAATTCTTTTGATTCTTTGCAAGCCCTCACTAATGCATTCAAAGATAAATTTGGGGACAAAAGAGAAGGATATTTGGTCAAAGAGCTTAATTCCATTAAGAAAAGGGAAAATAAAACAATTGAGGAATTTAATCAAAGATTTAATGGTCTTCTAAAAGATGACTCAAAACAGGAAGCCTATTGATAAAATAGAGTTAGAACAATATCTTGAGGCCTTCAATTTTGATACTCAATATGAGATAAGACGTGCCAAGCTTGTTACTTTAGTTGTCACTCAAAATATTGCTAAAGAAGTAGAAAAGGATAAGAAAGTTTTGGGAAAGTCAGAGGCTCCTGGTTTTAAAAGAGGTCCAGTCAAGAGTAAAGGAAAAGAAGTTAAGAAGAAGAGCGTGACTCAATAAAAGAATTAACTCAAATAATTTAGGAAATGAGAATTGAGCATGCTAGACAAATCGGTGACATACAGTCTAGGATGATTCAGATGGAAAGAAATCAAGGGCAGAATGTACAACCTAGAAGTAACAATAATAATAGAGGCAACAACAATCCTTGGCCAAGGAGGAACCCTCCTAATGATCAAAGGCCTCCTACCCCACTTGAGTCTGCTAATGTTGTTGATTAGCCTATCCCTTTCTGCAGACCTTGCGATAGTTTCCATGAAGAAAGTGCATCTGCTTTTGCTAGAAAAATCTTAGAAGAGGGACAAAGTCAATAGATAAATAATGTGAGTCAAGATGCTTCTAAGGAAAGCCATTGTGCAGACATGATTTCTTCATCCTTCGCCATCAATAACTTTAGTGACGAAAAGGATCCCATCATGCAGGCATACGGTGAAAAGCCATCTCAGGAACAAATTCTGGAAATTGCTTGAAGGGTTATACTTATCAAAGGAAAGGTAAATAACAAAATTAGACTAAACAAGTTGCATACGAAAGGTATAAGTTGGGTTTAAAAGCTGATTAGGCCGCATGGATTAATTGTATTAAGATGTCAGTCCCAGTCCTGGAATTGTTGAAGATCTCGTCACAGAGAGCTTCATTCTTCAAAGCTTTAGGCATTGCTCAACAGGAAAGGATTGACACTCACCCTAAAGACGAAGAAATCAAGTTGAAAGATCTAAATTGCTACATGACTAATGAGGATCATCAACCTTTCTTCTTGACCTTGGATATTAATGACCGTTTGCTTCATAATTGGATGCTGGATTCCGGTGCTTCAACAAATGTTATGGCTAAGAAGGTTATAGATCAGTTGAACTTGAAAAATTTCTAGGCCTTGTCACAACATTTGTTCTATGGATTCAAAAAGGATTGAAGTCCTTGGTGTGGTCAAAGACTTACAGGTTTCCTTAGCTAATTATCCATACAAGATCATCCCCATGGACATAACTATCATTGATTTATCAGATGTATGGGGTATGCTCCTTTCACGGAAGTTTGCAGCTGATCTAGGGGGATGTGCTCAGATGGATTTATCTTATGCCACTATTCTCGTAGTAGTAGGTGGTATGGTTAGGGTATACATGGAAGTAGAAGGAAGATACCATGTAGAAGTTCCAAAGAAACTAGAAAATGGCGAAGAAGTTGTACCACAGGATCTTCCACCACTATATGAGGCAGTATTCATTCAGCCAGTTTATTGCTTTTCCTCATCTCCTTTGCCATCCTATCTCCTGAGCAGAAAAAGAAGCAGGCTTGATCTTGGCAAAGATGTGCACCACAGCTATCACACGCTTCGTCAACCAAAGAGGGTCAAGTTTCAGCAAGGGACATCTGATAAGCAAACTATTGATCTACCTATCAGTGAACAGATTTTTCAGATTATGCCACACAAATGACATCTGATGCCATAGGGCATTTTTTGTATAGTATCTCTAACTCTACTCCTTTTTATTTATGTTGTTAGCCATTTTTATTTCATGCATTTGAGTTATATGTTCTCCATATTTCAGTTTGTTAGAGTAGATTTTTTCTATTCTAGTAGATATTCTATGTACACATGATTTCGATTTTGAATGGATATGTATTTGATGGACTTCTGTATTCTTGATACAAGATTGTGGATTCTTACATTGCTCCATTGAAGCTACGTGTCCCCATATGGAGCCAAATGTTGCACACAAGTTTTCAACATTTTCAAGAATCAAGATCTGGAAGCTTGAAGGAATTTTTTCAAAGTTCAGAATCATCAGCTAGTAGTTCTTATGTCATTGTAAACCCATTTTGCAAATTTGTAATGTAAATGATGCTAGTAGGACCGTATATTTATGTAACAACCTAGGTAAGCCTATTATTTTGGCGACGGATTTCATCCTGGGAGGTTTTTTGTCTCACTGATTATCTGTGTTTCTAAACACGAATGATTGACATAGTTTTTCCGTCCGGCCTCACCCCGAAACTAGGGTGGAAATTATCGTCGAAGTTTTAGGTGAGTCCTAGTGTTTTAGTCGAGTCTATTGTAAAAGTGATTTGGGAATAATTTAAGCTAACTAGCCAAATTATTTTATTACAGATCACTTGGTCTACTAGATCATATAGTGTCGCAGAATTGGGTAAATATTTTGAAGGTCTATAAAGAACGGGTATTTCCCCTTTGAGAGTTGAATTTGTAAAATCTTATGTAAAAAATATTTTAGTGCCGGTCCCTCGTACTTAGACACCATGGCTAAAATATTTGAGGGTGGAAAAATAATTAATTCTCATGAGTCAATTAATTAATTTTTATGGCAAAAATAAAATTAAATTCTAAGTCAGAAAATTAATTAATTTACAGTCAAAATTAAAATGTTAGAGAAATTAAATTCTCCAAACGAAAAAAATTGTGGGTCGAAAAGAAGTTAATTTTTGGAGGTCTCTCACCAAGGGAATATTGGATATTTCAAGAAAATTTGGACCCTTGGACCTTGGTGGTCAAGTGAAAGTCAATTTTTTGAGGAAACTAGCTCAAAATAATTATTTTTTTGAGCTAATAAAAAATGGTTTTAATGAGAAATTCGAAAATTCCTCAAAAATACATATTTTCGATGGTAGAGATTAAAAGTTGATCAAGGATTTATCAACGATCGAGATTATTTTGATGGGTATCAAACCAACTAGCCATTATTTTCCACTTGGAGGAATTTCTCTATAAATAGAACGCTTTTTGCTTCTTCTATTTTTCATCTTATGATGAACTGAGCTCTGATGTAAATTTTGTAAACGTTGGTGTGAAGCCATTGTTTTGTTGGGAACATTTGAACTTCATAATGAAAGTATTTGGGGTACAATTCATGGCGTCTTTGTCTTATTGATCTATGGTATGTGTTGGGTATGTGCTTTCCTATATTGTGCCTAAAATATTATCTGAATCATTATTGCATTTGTAAATGGTAGGGACATTCTATTGGTAAGTTGTGGGTTTATCTTAGGTGATCTGATTCATTGTATGTTCTAACGATTTTTCTTGAGAAAATATATAGAGTTTGCAGGTTCCTCGACCCTTAGGCTCTAAGTTCACAGATTGTGGGCACAAGCTGACCTTGTTCGGACTTCAAATATTTTATATGATTTTCTTACTTCGCTAAGGCTGTGGTTAAACATCTATTTTTCGAAATACATCTAGCCGTTGTCATATTTTATTTAAAAAAATTATTCCTCAAAATCTTTCAAGCATTGTACATTTGTATAATTTTTATTTTATTTTCTAACCCTTGTTTTGTAGTTGGGGTTTTGAATTGTTTTTGTATATATTGGGGTTTTGGGCATTTGTAAATTTATTTATGCAAGTGAGATCTAGGAAGAACTGCTAGATTAGAGCTAGATCTAGGCCCTTGAGGGTAAGATCTAGTCTCTAGAACTTTTGCAGGGCTAGCTATTGAAGAATTTTGTTGTAAAATTGAAGATCTGAAGCAAATTCGAGTTTTGGCGAGGGTTTGAAATTTTTTAGGGCTTACAAGTCCAACCTCCTCCTCCAAGCTAGCCGTCCAACCCTCCTTCCTCCCTTTCTCCTCCTTATCCCTCCTAGCCCTCTCTCCTCCTCTCCTCCTTAGGCTACAACCTTCTTTGGCTTGAGGCAGCGTCTTGGAGGCTCTTTCTAGGGTGCCACAGGCCTTTAGGGCCTCAAAACCCTAGGCCACAACCCCTCTAGGGCCTCTCGACCCCTCCTTAGCCCACTGACAACCTTCCTATGGTTGCCGTGAGGCCTTTGTGGCCCCTCTAGACCCTAGCCACAAGCATATTAGGCCATATCCCTCTTCTAACCTTCATTACCTCCCTCATTTGCCCTCTTCCATCTTTGTGGGTTATTGTGATTTCTAGACTGAATGTTGGTGGTTTTGCAGACATACTTGAGGACAATTTTGGTGTTTTTCAGGTGCCAAGGGAAAATTTTTATGTGAGTTTGGCTAGTTTCTCTAAGGCCCCAAAGCCTAAGGGTTTGACCTCTAAACCCTCTCTTGTTCATTGTTTGCTACAATAGTCTTATCATCTCCTAGCAGTGATAAAATACTCATGGGAATGCTCTAAAAATCATTCGTAATTTGCTTAACACACTAAGGAATAAATTGCATTAATTGGGCAATCATAATTTGGCATGAAGCTATGAGTTTGGGTCACTGACATCTCTGCATAAGAAGTCTGATATAACAATGGCAAATTGCATCTTAAGAAGACTAACACATCTAAAAACTTGTGCGGGCAAGCTTAATTTGGCATTTGGGCCTCTATTTCTTGTATTGGATGTCTTATTTGGTAACTAGGAGCACTCTACATACTGTTGTCATAGATCTATATTAACGTTGGAATACAAGTTACATAAGTGCCCTTTCAATTCATGTGCCCTGAACACATTTGCCCAGTCCTTCAGCTCCTCATCTGCAACAAATCCTATCTGCCTCTATCAATGAACCAACCCCATTAGGTCACTGAACTCGGCTCCACTTGCTCTCTCGTTGACTATTAGTCCTTCAATGCATCAACACATTGAGACTCCAATCGAGTTGTTCACAACTCCATTTGTGAACAACTCTCAACTGCTCACTACTGCTCCTCAGCTCTTTTGGGACGTTCTTCCCACTAGTGCCTTCTGGTGTTGCTCGATGAAGACACACTTAGGGTTGGAGGGCTTCCCACTATCAGTGTCGAATGTCCTTCTCCAACAATTAACTTAGGGCATGGAAGACTGCCCAACTTCTGCTATAGATGTCCTTCTCCACAAGGGAAGTTTAGGGCTACAAACTGCCGTGGCTGATCAAACCTTGAGCTTTTTTTCTGCCGCTTCTAACGATCCCTTAGTCCATCAATAGACTTGTTCCTTAGGGCTTGAAGCAAGCCTCTACAACCTCCACAAGTTGTTCTTTACGCTGCTCCAATTTTGCCACTTCTAGTACGCCTAAAGTTCTTAGGTCACTTCACTTAGGATCAACTTGGTCCACTCTCACATTGCACTCCAACAGTCCAATACAAAACCAACCAAACTGTCCAACATGGACACTACATTTGCTAGCAAATCATCAACTCATGAAGATGACCAAACTGTCCTACAACCTCTAGTTGCTCCGCTTGACCTTGTGCAACTGCTAATGATAATTTTATTTCTAGGATGTACACATCACTGTCCAACTAGGACCTCCATCCAATCTGATCTAAACTAGGACCCAACATCTAGCAACAAAGGAAGAATAACACATTAAACATACCTCTGAACCATGTGCATACTGCTGTAGCATTACTAGCTGGTTAGGGCATAAAACAATGCTGCTGTAACCCTCTTTTCATGCTTCAATAGTTTTTTAATGGTGGCGACCTTCCTCACCCGTACCTCTGCTCCACTTCTTTGCTTTCTAGGAGAAGTTCCAACCCTCTTTTAGGCCTTATGACACCCTCTAAGGCTTCAGCACAAGGCTCGACCCTCTTCCAAATAGTTCTGTAGATCTGTGCTGATATCACAGAGAAAAACCCACACCAAACCATGCAGAAAAGCCCAGACTTAACCCTCTCCAACTCGACTTGCTGCTAGATCAACTTAGCATCCAAAACAGTCTTTGAAAATGCACAAAATTCGTTCTTTCCTTCTTTGCTTCTATTGCTCCTGATCTGCTGCCGAAACAAAGATCTCCTTCCTTGTGTTGCTCCTTGGATTTGGTAAAATGCCTCTCCACTCACTTCTATTTATACATTCTCATGTGGTGTCATCAAACATGCCTTGAGGCACACTAATCATCAAGCCGACCCGTTCTATGTGCCAGAAAACACACCAACAACATATAAAAATTCATATGTCCATTTTGACACATCCTTTTTAAATGCTTGAAGTTGCCCCTAGCTCCTCTAGGGCTGCCCCTTCACCTCCATTTCTCAAACCATGGTTTCTCTTGGTGGTTTCACACCCACAGCTTGGGTGCAAAGCCTACAGGCTTGGGTTCTAGGCCCACAAAACCATTTTGCGTGCCCATTCCTCCACAATACTCTAGTCTAGGGTTTAGAGTACCTCCAAAGCTACAAATCTCAACAAGAAACATTTCAAAAATTTCATAACTTATATTACTAAGGGTAATTAGAGAGTTCATATCTTACTATTTAGAGAAATTGCTATGAAGGTTACACTCAATTTTGCACGACTTGTACTCATATAAGACCCGTCTGGCTATTGGCTCGACGACTCGTATAAGACTCGTATAAGACTCAACAAAATACATAAAAACTTAAAATAATATGATCTCCAAAAAATATAAAATTTAAAAAAATATGAATTTTGAGTGGGTCCACGGGTCATATGCGAGTCCTATGTGGGTCTTCACGGGTTCAATACGAGTAGACAGGTTCTATGCGGGTTTGGACGAGTACGAGTAGAGATCGTGGGTCTTATGCGAGTGACCCCATCTCGCTACAGAACCCGTCAAGACCCGCGGGTCTTATAAGAGTCATGCTACATTGGTTACACTAATAGCTTAGTGGATGTTACTTGTCGAGTGTTTGTGGACAACTACTTAATGAAATGATGTCCTTAATTAGGATGAAATTATAAATCTGTATAATACAACCATTAAGATCTAGAGCCCAAGGCACAACATCTCAGTCAGTCCAAACTCATATTTGGACATCTTCGCATACAACTGATGCTCCTCTAGTATGCGCAGTACCCCCTCTAGGTGCTGGAGGTGCTCCTCCCAAGTCCGGCTATAGATAAGAATGTTGTCAAAGAAGACATGGACATAATGCCGCAACTGCCCACATAACACATGGTTCATGTAGGACTGAAATGTGGTTGGTGCATTGTTAGTCCGAAGGGCATCACCAAAAACTCAAAGTGCCCATAGTGAGAGCAAAAGGCAATGTTGGGGATGTCTTTCTCCCTCACTCAGATTTGGTGATACCCCGAGCGCAAATCTATCTTAAAGAAGTATTTCGCTCCTTTAAGCTTGTCCATCAGCTCAACAATATGTGGCATGGGGTATCTATTCTTCAATGTCTTCTTGTTGAGAGCCCTGTAGTCTATACACATGCGGAGGGTCCCATCCTTCTTCTTCACCAACACCATGAAAGAAGCAAAGGGACTCGAACTGGGCCTGATGTGCCCCAATCTCAACAGCTCTTGTATTGTGCTCTCAATCTTGTCTCAATAGGCTTTGGGGTGCCTATAGGGAGTAGTAATGACTGCGCGCACACCCTCCTCCAACTTAATAGTGTGCTCAAACCCTCTGTCCGGTGGCCTGCCTGGAGGAATCTCCCCAAAAACCCCTAATGCCTCTCCAACAAGGCTGATATGTATGGATGCACTGGTCGTGTTTGAGTCCTTGTCTCTGAAATCTTGAGCTCCATTGCCCACTCTATGCCCCCATGCTGTAAATCTGCCTCCATCCGATGAACGAAGACTGTCTAGGGTGGGTAGGAGTGCATTCCCCTCAACACTACCGGCTTACCCATATGGGCCCGTGAACTCCATCACCAACTTCTGCCAATCAGTCGTGACCTTCCCCAACGAGTACAACCACTAGACACCCAACACCACGTTGGTGTCCGAAACATCAACTACAAAGAAATGGTCAGTGACAGAGTAGTTACCCATCATCAAAGTCAAGTCGGGAAAATACTTAATGCATTGCATTGTCCGGACTCCTGGCACCAACACTGAGAACCCGTCAAATGTCTTTGTGTGAATACTCCTCCGCTTCACCATCTGGGCATTGATAAAGTTGTGGGTGGCCCCACTATCTACTAGAATTGACACCCGCTGCCCCTGTACAGTCCCTCTGATCCCGAGTATCAAGTACTTCGGAACTCCTTGAAGTGAAGCGAGAACTCCCCCAGATGGAGCAAATGGCCCTCCTCCATGGGGTGGTGGTGGTGCTCCCCCTGATGACTGTGCCCCCTCATCTCCCTGATCTAGCCAGCTCAATCTCCTCATCCGACTCATGGTCTGAATATACCTCAATGTAATGGGCCTTGCCCTTTGTGCACTTGTGCCCGGGTGCCCAAGGCTCCTAGCATGTGAAGCATAACATCCTCCTCTTGAGATCCCTTCTAGTCTCCTCATCCAAATGGCTACGTCCACTATCCCTCTGAGGTGGCCAAATGTCTCGGTTCCCTTGTGGGGCAATGGGTCTGGTGGGTATTAAGGCCCGGGTCTTGGGCACTGCGTCAATCATGTCTCGGGTCTTGGAAATAACATCCAATAAGGACATGGGTTTGTAGGCCGTCACTCGACCACGCAAAGGGTCAACAAGCCTCTCCACAAATAGGATAATCAATCGAGCCTTCGAGATATCAGACACCATCATGGCTAGCCTTTGGAACTTTGAAATATAGACCTTTGCGCTGCCTGTCTGTCTCAGGTGGGCCAACTCCTTGAAATGTAGCTCAGGGTCCTTCCTCTCGAACCTCTTAATTAGTCTCCTGGTGAACTCGGTGTAAGAGGTGATGTGAATGTGCCCCATTGTAATCAACTCATGGTACCACCACTCTTGTGCATCCCCCTCCGGATGTAGCGTAGCAAACCTGATAACATCCGTCTCTCGCATGGGGTTTAGGTGAAAGTAGGTGTCTAGCTTCTGAACCCATGCCCTGATCGAGCTCTTAACCGACCCATCATAGTTAGGGAGTGTAACCTTCCTTGCTATCTTCTGCGCCTTCTGACTAGACTTCCCCCCTCTATAGTGAGTCCAAGCCTTAGTGGTATGCCTCTCCTTGAGGTGAATGTACTCCCCAAATGACATCACTCTCCTATTACTGGGGTCTAGTCCATCGTACTCATCAATGCCTGATGCAACTGAGTTGACTAAATTTGCAACAAGATTTGGCTCCCTCTCATGCTTTGGATCATCCACAAAATGAGGCATTATGGGACGACTTGCTTGGGCACGCAGAGGGGTGTGTGGGGGCTGGAATGTATGACTGCCTCCCCCTGCTCTGGAATTCCCATCACCTTGAGGTTTCAGCTCTGGCCTCCCATTCACATGCACACCCATTATCTGTTGCATCATATACATCATCAGTTGACCCTGCCTCAACATTTGCTGGTTGGTCCTCAACAACTCCTCTAGGACCTGATTCTGACCTCCATGTCTGAGCTATACGTTGTCCTCTCGGTTCTTCACGTGCCCTCTTATGTTTTCCACCTTTGTGTCAGAAAATGGGTTTGGTGCTTCCTCTATACCGTAGCCCTTGTATCTTCCTCTTCCACGCCCCCCTTGGAAAACCACTCCTTGGTATCTGGGTGGCATCACCTGCTCTTGTTCCCCACTCTGGCTAGGAACATGTTTTGATACCATGGTAATATTCCTAATGGAAATTTAGAGTTAAATACCGAAGACATGCACTAGTTACAACATATGAACAAACATAAAATTCTAGAAAATAACACATGCAACAAGAATTAAAGCCCCGTACTGCAACAACAAGGAATCTGAGCCATTTATTGGTAATATCATGGAATTTTGGTTACAATATGGAGTGGAAAGTGTGCACCTGGGCTTGCTATGAAAGCAAAGAAATAACTAGGTGAATAGCGCTGAAAGTTCCCACAAGAATGGCTCCAACAAACTATACGCTGTACCCAGAAAAATATTTGCACTTCTGCTGTAGGCAAAATAGATTTTGAGGGCCTAAAACACCTCCAATTTTTTTGCAAAATTAGGTGTCTTCTCCTTGAGACTAGTTCAGCAAAACCCATAAAGGGATTGGGCTAACTCTGACCTCCCATAATTACCCAATTTTGGTGCTACATCCTCCTTGGCAGAAAATACGTCCCCCACATTCACAACGGCTGTATATGGCCCTTATTCCTCCTCAATTTGTTGTAGTACTGGTTTGAAAATTTCCCCTGGAAGAAATGAGAGGATTTCTTTCTGAAATCCGACACACAAGAGAGTAGATCCCAACTCCATGAATTCTGCCCAGTGACCCTTCTGCGCATGCCCTAAAATAACAAATTTGGCCCTCTTAAGAGTAGCAGCTTCAAACTGTAAAATTGTTCACAATTGCTTGTCCACCCTGAGTAAAATTTCTCCCAAATCCTTCGGCCAAAATACCCTTGGAAACTCCCTCAACTTAGTGGTACGATTTTGCTTTTGCGTCCTCCCTTGAATTCAAACTGGCTGGGAAAATGGGCTGAAAGTTTCCACAATCTCCAACAATTTTACCTCTCCATTGAATTCAGAAATTCCTCTTTAGGGTGGCACTCGAAGTCCACTGAAAGAGAGGTTGGAATTTCTCCTTGGAAATTCCTATTCTCAAAGCACCAGTTGTCTTGGTTATCAGCACAAGTAAACTCTAAGTTAGATGGATGTACAAGGAACCCCAAAAATGAGTTTGTCTTTGCCTTTGTAGTTGCTCCCTTCCTCCTCAAGTGGTCTCCACCAAATTCAGCTCGTTGAGCACTTTTCCCTCCATGTGGGTCGAATCCTCCTAAGGGTTTGATTTTCCCTTTTATGTGCCCCCCACAACTCACCCTTTGATTTTCGACCTGCTTTTCCTAAGTTGCCTTCCTTTCCTTTGCGAAATTTATTTCCCAAGCCTTCTAACCCAAAACTCCTATGTCCAAGTGCAGAAATAATTAAGTAGGAAACAAAACAACAAGATTGGGAGTACTCCTTAGATAAATTTAATTATTGGGGATATGACACTTTCATTTATTTTTTCTTATGCTTTTATCTCTCTTTTAGTTGCGTCAACCTCCAAGGCTAATTTTTTTAGGCCCAAACTCAAGGATGAGGATGAAAGTGGGCCAACCTAATTACCAGTGACCACCAACCCGAAGAACGAAGATGGAGCAAGGGGAAACAATATCTTGGACATGCTGCTTCAATCATAGCCTCCTCAATAGTGCCCTTCTTAAAAACCTAAGGTCTTAGAGGATGTTCCACTGAACTAGAGTCAATGATTAACTACCTTGGCGAAGTGAGGGAACAAGAATACAATCAAGATCGATCAATCATTCAATTTGCCCCTTGATCCATATTAGTATGCCCGTAACGTTAAGTGAAAGCACATGATTGCAAAGATGGTTAAAGTACTTGCCAATGGATGACCCACCTTCCTTCAAGAAGGAATGCCAGATGGGAGAGAGAAATCTGATTGGAGCAACAAGTGTCGGATCCCAACATCATGTTATGTGTTGATCATATAGAGCTACTCGCTGGTTAGCTGTCCAAGGAGAACTTTTTTCTCCTATTGGTTACCCACTTTTGGTGGGTAACAAGTCCTTTTATAGTGGTTGATGACTTTGATGGCAAGGTCGCATCTTGGTCCTCTCACTTGTCCTTGCCCACTAGCTTCGCATCTTATCTCTCTTTTGCTTAGCACTGAGATCTTCGGTTTCTAACACTTTAATTGTACTTGCACCTTATATTCTATTTTAGCTAAATTATTAACATCTAGTTTCTTTCTAGTTCTTATATATATAATATTATTATATATATAATTTGAATGCTTTGTTGAAATCAATTCCTATTTATCTCGACATATTCCAAAATAGATAACTTTATTAATGTCCAATAAAAGATTGCAAAAGTAGCAGGTACAAAATGGGAGTTTGAAACCATCTCCTAGATCGATTCGAAAAGTAGAGTTTATATCGTTATTAATGTCCAATAAAAGACCAAAAAATTAGTAGGTACAAAATGGGAGTCTAAAAGCATCTCCTTATTAATTTTTCTTAGGGCTATATTGTTCTTTGCTTTAGATAATTGCATTTCATCATTTACACATCTAATTTAGCCCACAACATTATAACATCATTACATCATATGGAATTATTTATAAAGAACAATATCATCAGCGATGCAACAGAACATAAAGGAACAATAGAAGAAATGCATTCACACATAGAGACACGAGGATTGGTCGGAGACTAGGGCAAAACCCCACAAGGGTGAAAACCCTTTCAAATTCTTCTTCTTATTAGATTGTCATAAAATGTTCAGCAAAGAGAGAGTAGAATAATCCATTTCTTCATTCACAAGACTATCTAGCAAAATTAACCAAATCATATCCCAGAGATGAGCCCAGCGACAATACTAATCAAAATCATGAATGAGAAGCTTGTGGTCAACTGCAACGTTTGCGGTCAACTTTCAAATGAAACCCTAGGTCGCAGTCGTACGGAGAAAGAGATATGCGTGCGGCTGAAATGTTTCGGCCACACGTGGAGGCTTGCGTGTGTGTGGTTGCAGCCAAAATTTTTCTTTGGCAACCTTGCGATTGCAAACCTAAAACCCTATTCACACACGCACTTTGGACACTGTAATTTCGGACTTGTACCAACGATTCTTCGCAAACCAGTTTCAAACTTGTGCTAGCCAAATCAAAGAAGAATTATTGATGATATCCAAATGAGGGTCACTTGACTTGTATTTATAGCCATCCAAGGGTGTCCAATTTCTCTTTTGGGCCGACTTGTCCTTTTGTGCACATGTGGGTTTTCATATTAAAAATATATTTTTCCTTAACCAATTTAAATTCTTCTAAGGGCTAGAAGGGGTCTTCCTTGATGAGGAAGATTGTCCAATGGAAGGAATTTGTCCTCGAGTTGCCAAATTAACACTTCCTCTCAGTTAGGGAGAAATTACTGACTACAACACATGTCCCATCACAAGTGTCTCGACATCATCAAATGTCGTCTTTGCTCATCTTTGCTCATATCTGCTTATCTCTGCTCATATGCTGAACACTCACGAATCTAAAAGAAGAAAAATTTGACATCGGAGGGGAGCCCAAGCTACCACCCTCAATAACATCAGAGAGCTTAACTCAATCTAAAACAACATCAGGGAGCCTTGCTCAACCTGGAAGCACATCAGGGAGCCTAACTCAATCCGAAATCCATTGGCATTGAGGAAGGTCCTATAGGACACTGTTACCCCATGTCGAGCAATAGGCGAGATACCACTTACCAAGCAAGGATCACAACCATCCCATGATGCAATTAATGAGTGAGGTACCACTTGCTATATGAGGTAAGGATCACAACCATCCTATTGTCTGTTGATCTTCCCAACAATGACCCTTAAGAGTCATGTGGTAGAACACCTGCATCATGATCCGAGCTTGGGTGAGATACCCGACTTATCAAAGGTAAGGATCACACACCCCGAAGCATCCTCAACCCGTTGGCCAGATGGGGAGGGACAATCCCAACAAGCCCAACTTGTGGGTATGATGCCCACTGGGGTATACTCTGCAAGACCAAGATAGGGGGAGATACCTGACTTGTCAAAACAGACAAGGATCACGCACACCCTATGGGTGACAAATAGGGGAGATACTCGACCTACTGCAAGAGTAGGGATCACACACACCTATTGTCCAGAGTTCCCTCAACCCTAGGAGCTCTTCGTCTCAATTCCTCACCTTGGGTTAGACAGGGGGGAAGAGCTAGCTTAGTGTCCTCGTTCAACCCAGTCCCTTACTCAGGTGGGTCACATCCATCAATCGATGCTGCTCTCTGTAGATTAGAAACATTTCAACGTGCTCATATTTGGTACCGACTCAAATACTTCATAGAAGGGTTCAATCATACTGCTTTATGCAGTTCTTTCAAGCAACAATCATATGGTTTCCTGTTCATACAAAACATCAAATCTAATATTATGTTAGAGAAAATACATGCAATAAAAGGATACCTTATTCATCTTTCCTCTCATGGAGGCAACAACCATAAGTATAAGCTTGTCTCATACAACATTGTTTCAATCTATGAAGATATCTCTATCCCAGCTATATATGGGAATCACTGCCAATCGGATCCCAATCTTGTTGTCGCAATATATCAATATTGTATCTAGAGCTTGTTCAAATAGCTCTCCAAAGAGCTTCCTTAACCAAATTTTCAATGCAGACACACCAGGCTCGGGGAATTTGCTTCAAACCATACAAAGCTTTCTGCAAACATGAACTGACCAAACCAATATACCAAGCTTCAAACAAGTCAATACTACGCAATCAAATCAACCAAGTTTGCTTATCAAGCCTTAAATGCCTTGTTGGAAAATGTAACTAGGTTTGGTCTTCATAATTGTACTTTAAGTCAAAATGTAATATATTTGTCAAAAGAAAAGAAAAAAGAATTTATATTATTATTGAATTGACTTATTAAAGCATCTGTTTCATGCTTGGGTCAAATGTATAGGTCAAGCCTCCATTGTAGGCTTTAGGATTATTTATTTGGGTCAAAATCAATTTGTTTATTGATCAAAGACTCTTCCATCAAAGTCTCCTTGATCATCATCAACCTCCTCAAAGCGTCCTTGCTGTCAGCCTCAAACAAATCTTCATCAAGACGGCCTACCAGTGGGCCTAACCTTAAGTGGAGTCACAACTATTCATGGATTCATGTCGGCCTATTTCATGGACAAACAACTATATATATAAGTATAAGAACTTCACATGAAATACAAAAGTTTGGATTTTAGAGTGGTAATTTCGGTGCTCTAACTGAGAAGAATAAGTTCAAATATTATAGGAGTAAGTCTTGGTGTAACCACAGTAAGGGAGTTTCGGTATCATTACAGGAAGCTCAGATCATCCCTGAGTTTGAAGTTTGGATATCACAACAAAGGAATAACACAGTCTCGGTGTCACAACAGTGAGATGGTTTCGGTATCAATGATCATTGCAGGAAGGAGCTCAGATAAGTGACCTCAATTTAATGCTATAGTAGATGCATTTCAGTGATAGGACAATGGACAAGTCTCGATTGAATTGTAGAAGATAAGCTCATGCAGATTATAATGGAGACTTTCTGTGATACATCACAATGAAGGATTTGATGTTACCACAGTGTGAAGGATTCACCACAATCAAGGTCTCGATGCTATCACAGTTTCAAGGATGACTTGATGGAGGATGCCTTGGGTCTAGATTGTAAGGGTCTTGGTCGTCTTGTCTTTTGAATCTACTGAAGGAAGAATTTGTGACTGGGTTTTCCCCTCGAGGGGCGCTTTGCCCTGACAGTGTGCCTACATCTTGTGTACTCTTTTATTTATTGCTTGGCATTAGTCTTGATGATAAGAAAAGATAAATTGAAAGAACTAATAATCATAAAACATCACAAGATAATGTCATTAATAAGGGCAATCATTTAACTTCCAACATGCCAAACCAAAACTAATATCAAAACCATGAAAGCTTCTGCCAGTATCACTGTTAAACTTTTCAATCGAAGTCCCCAAGTACCAGGTTACAACCTTGTCTTTTGTCATTACAATAACTGTCATTTACCAAGCAATATCAAGCAAGACTCCATCAAACCATCCACGTGATCATAATATGAATCATTTCTGTCACTAAACGTAAATACATACACCAAGGACAAGTCATATAAGTTTCTACCATCCATCTACTGTGAAATCTTTGTAATAACTAGAATAGAAATTATTGTATATTGAGGAGCAATCCTTTATTGTCAGACTAGCTCCAATGATCAAATCAAGACAACTAACATAATGATATGCATATTATAGATCCCTGCAAACACAAGATGAGTTAAGACCTTCACATTTCCTGCAACATAAAAATCTCTACATAAGATAATAAATCATTGAAATTCTCCTCAGGATTCTATTTGCGATGATTCTCTATAATTTAGTCATGTCAACACAAGCAAGAGTAGATTCCAAGAGGTAGGTCACTTCACATTTTTTAGAGAGGTCTTGCTATTAAGCAACCTTCATTCTAATCCCTGCAACAAGTCAAACATTATATAGATCTTACTGTTCATTTTCTGTCCATAGAACTTTATATCATGCGCTTCATGACTGTATGTCTATCATACTCCTGGTGTGCTCCTGATTTCATGTATAAGGTTTTAGTTTTGTATCTGCAGGCTCAGTCACAGCCATAAGCCTTCTTTTGTGCGGCTGGGAGGCCTGTAGCCGCACCCTTAAGCCTTTCTCCCAGCGGTTGGGGCTTTGGATTAGGAGAAACCTTCTTAGCCAGACCAAAACTTGCCAGAACTAACAACATCAGAGGATCATCCATGCATGTCCAGAAACGTTGCTTCAACAATGAAGAATCTTCTATTCATTTATTGCAAATAATAATAGATGTTGGGGTATCATGGAGATGTAGAGTTTTGCCCTTTTAATGGGAAGTCTCTTCAATCATCATCCAAGACATCAACCTGTCTATCATAATACTGTTATCTATCAACAAAACTGTCAAATCATGAAGTCAAACTATATCAGGTTCTTAAACATATTGTTAGAAAATCAGAAAGGCAGAAAGATTTTCTTATACTTGATAATTACTTGTGATGTTCTTGACTTCTTATTAGGTTTCTTTATATCTTCTTTCTTTTAGTTCATCAAGAAATGACCAAAGCAATAACACATAAAAAATGGACACCAGATATAGGCTCACAGCCGGGGAAAACCCCTCTCTAGGGGAAAACCTAGTCAGTGATTCTTCCTTCAATAGTTTTCCGGAGATATTCCAAAACTCTAGACCTTGACACAAACTTTCCTCTACACCAAGTCAACCTTCCTCTTCTCTCGCAGATGATCCTATTTGACCTGACAGCAGCAACAACAGTAGCAACACTTTCTTCAACCCAACAAGTTCGACTTTGCTTTGGAGACTTCGATCTTCACATAGGAATTTCGATCTTGGCCCAATACAATTTCCTGAGGCAGCAACACCTGGCACCAACAACATCGACCTATACTTTGATCTGGCAGTAGCAACATGCGGCAACTGGCTACGACATCAACAAGAGAACTTCAATCTTCCAAACCAGGGCACGAGAGAGAGAGATAGAGCACCAAAATTTTGCTCTTCCTCTTTTCCTTCTCCTAGACCAAACTCACACTTCCTTTTCTTCCTTCCTCTCTCTATTTCACACTTTTTCCATCTTCAAGAGATATTGAACTAGCTTGTTGAGTGAGTGCTTCAAATGGATTTTGAACTGCTTCATTTATAGTCCTTTGGTGAGGTCGAATAGCCCTCTTTGAGCTCGACTTGATCATCTTAAGGCCGACTTGGTGTGGAGACAACATAATTCATATTTGACTCAATACTTAACCTTTTTACATGATTCAAAAGCCCAAGAAAGGTCTCTTTAAAAATACAATGACTCTATTAACTCAGAATAAATCCTAGAAGTCTTCAATGGGGACTTTGACCCAAAACATGATGACCCAAGCATGAAACCCATGCTTTAGTAAGTCATAATAATAATAATATTTCTTTTCTTTATTCTTTTGACAAGTACATTACATGATGACTCAAATACATTTAATGAAGACCGAATCTAGTTACGTTTCCAATGCTCCCTCTTAACTAGGGAGGAATTCATCATAAACAAGTACAAGGAAGATCTCAAATATATGAACCATGAAGAACTTTAGGCACCGCAATGCCATGGACTAGATTGTTGACCAGGGCAATCTATCCATGTGGGACTAAGATGGACTCAAGCTTTCAACCTCTCTAGGTACCATCAGGCTTACTTGCTAACCATCAATCCAAGGATCCAAGTGTGTATCCGAGGTCATAGATCTATGACCAACACCACCTTTCCAACTTCGGGACCTAGACATCAACACAAAGTGCTGGCCAGATGTCCTCATAGACAACGCTTCACTCACAAAGCCTCAACACTCATTGATCCAACAAATCAAGGATAACCAATCTCTCCCAATCAAACTGATTGGTAACCAACATGCTATCAAAACCTTCGAGAGATTCACCTGTATAAACACCACCCCAATCAATAATCTACTTTCACATGTACATAATCAAATACGAACAATCGGGGTCTTTTAGACAATATATGTTGCTCCTCATCATAGTAGGATCATCAACCAAATCTTTAATAGAAGATTCCTTAGTCATATACTTTCCTTTCCTACTTTATATATAGCAACATGCATTCTTCAATCAAAACTATGCTATGGCCTCCCTCTCAACCAAGGAGCTTCCCTTTATCTAGGTTTTCTCTTAATCTCAAGGGTATCTTTCTTATTCAGGCTCCCTCTTAATCTCAGGGAGATCTTTCTTATTCAGGCTCCCTCTTAACCCAGGGAGATCAACTTCTTTACTTCGACATTGGAGAATTTTTTGCGGCTTCCAACCATTTCATCAGAGTTATCATTCCCATTATTATTCACATCATGCTTATCAACGAACATCTTCACCATATTGAAGATTGTGTACCTGCACAACTTAGATAGTAAGTACAACCAAATCTATAGAAGCATGAAATTTTCCATATTAGAATTATGGAAGCATTTCAACCTTATATATATCAAATATCCAAACTTAATTACAAACAAGAGACAACTCTTCAACATCTTGCTAGGGACTTTGTCATAAACCCTAGACTACTTCATAACAACTTTCATTGTATCTAGGGTTTCAATATTTCTTCCAAAGGTATGACATACCCTATTTCAACATATAGCAAACCCTAGAAACAATTCAAACAAATATAGATCTACAAAGCATCTAACAAGTTTTAGAATCCATATGTTAGACTTTCCACTAGGGTTTCATATGAATCCTAGATTTCATACATGAGAACCAATCAAAACCAATCACAACTTAGTCATCAGCATGACCAACTTCCACTAGGGTTAGTTGCAAATCCTAGAAAACATCAATCACAACTAGAACTCAGATTTGAACAATCTTACAATTATCATGTTGTCATCATACATCAAAGATTTTCACTTTTACTAACGTTTAACTCCAAAACCCTAGATTTTCACAAATACTATCATCCTAGAGAAACAAACTTTGATTGGGGCTTAGTTCCAAACCCTAGGATTCATGATCATAGATAAACAGGTCAACTCTTACATCTAGGACTTCATCATCACACATAGGGATTTCATATCATGTGTTAGTCAAACTCAACTTTACAAATGTCAATAAGAGTCAGACAAACAACAAACTTGATTCGACTAGGGTTTGATCGGACAAACACACATTCCAAGGAAATCATTTCTAAGACATTATAAGGGTCTTGCTTACACATTCCACCAAACCCTAATGAGTTAGGGTTTCAATATAAGAACGTAGCAAACCCAAATTACTAATACTTCAAAGGTTCGAGATATTAGACTATCATTCAACCCTAACAAGTTAGGTTTTCCTGATCATACCGAAATCCTAAACATGACATCATCAACAACTTCAAATAACATTTCTCAATAAGCCTAAGCAGTTTAGGGTTTCAGACATTAACATTAGCATACCCTTAGGTTAGGGTTTTCCAGAGAACCTGTCTAGGGTTCTATGAAATCAATTAAGAATACGAGGGGTAGATTTATCAAGTGATGAATCACCCAAAACACGAATCATTATGATTCAATATAGCTAGACATAAAAATGTTAGTAATAGATTGTCAAATGAATAAACATTTATTATAAAGAGATCAATGTTTTGTAGTCTAAGGCATATGTTTCTTGACAAACCTTGTCTTGGGTGGCTCTCTTCCATACTCCTTGAGGATATAGCGGATGTTTTCCTAATCAAGACAATAGAGGGAGAATGGTGATTAGTATTTAATATAATCAAAACTTAAATAAGTACATGAAACCAAAGGCTGAAAGGAAATGAGATACTTATCTTTGGGAGATGTTGGGGGCTCCCTCCAAAGCTTGAGGGATACCTATAATGTTAAAATTGACAACAAGGGCCAAATTCCACATGGGTCATCTTATTTATGGCAGCTGATATTTTTCTTGGATTCCTTTCTCCGAGAGGTGTAGGATTGATCTAAAAATCATCTGATTCCGATATGTAAAAATGAATATATGAATTTATTTGTATTATTGACAAATTGTCAAGGTCGGCCAGCAAGCAAAATAGGGATTCGAACCCCCAACTCATCCTCAACCTTGCATATAAAAGGTGGAGACCTTAAGTCATTTCATCATCATGTCATCTTCACTCATCTCTCTCTCCTCACTTGATTGTGTACACAAATCTGGCAGTTGTCTCTCACACATGCGAAGGAAAGGAGGACGTTTTTTGTTTCACTTAGTTGACCAGCGTTGGCCGAATTTTAGGGGGGTTGCATTTTGGGCTGCGTTGACCAGTGTTGACTTCCTCTTGATTGCGGATTTGGGTGAGGACCTTCTCCTTGGCAGGCTGCAGATATGGACACGGAAATCTAGGTGATTTGACCTCCCATTTGACTGCCCTAGATCTGGCCGTAGTTTGACTTTCGTTGACCAATGTTTAACTGGACTTTTTTCGGATTGTTTTGGATTGTTTGGGTTTGTTGTTGGAGGCTGAAGTTGATTGGGTTTGACCGAGCTGCTTAGAGGAAGAATTCTGCCTTGTTTGACCAACGTTGACTTTTCTGGTTAGGTATTTTTTGCTGCTGCCATAAATGATCAGATTTGTAAATTTGTACTCTCTCGTTGCTGAACTTTTGAAGAATATAAGAAGAATTGATCAAGGGTTTCCCCACATTGGGGTTTGTCCCTGGCTGGTGCCACATCTTGTGTCCTCTTGTCTTGGCTTGTCTTCTACTGTTTATTTTTATGTTCTATCTGCATTTTACTATCATGCTGATGTGATTGCTAAACTAGATATTGATATTGGGCTAATACAAAAATTGAAGTAAATTGCTCTTAAGCATAGAACATACCATTGTTACCTAAAATTAACATAGAAACTTATAAAAACAAAAGAAAATGTCTTTTCCAAAAACATGTTAAAAACCTATAAATCCTAAACATAAAAAATACAAAATAAGATATCTAAGACTTAAAAGCAAAGGACTTAGTAGTGTAAGTCTCTTATGTCTGATTCTTCGGGCGTGGCTTTCTTTGGTTTTTCTTCTTCAGCATTGTTAGCATGATCTCTTTCTCTCTTCTTATTTCTTGGATTGTCGGGACAGTGAGTCATGTAGTGATCCTTCTTATGACTCTTCTTCTTTAGTCATCTTTGTGGTCGTAAGTTCATTCTTCAAGCTTGCTACTTGACCAATGTTCTTAATAGTGAATAACTTTGATAGTGCCAAAATACATTTCTTGAGCATGATCAATGTTGGCTATAAACAGGACAAGGTTGTCCTTTGTTCCTTCTACCATTAGGTTCATGGAAACTAATTCTATTTCTCAACATCACTAGAGTTGTTTGTAGGCTTCTTTACTTTTCCTTTGACCAAGTCTAGAACCTTGTTCTTTTCACGGATGAGGTCAATCCACTTCTTCCAAGACCTGTAGTTTGAGGCTCCTTCAAGTTTGTTCTCTCCCTTGATTGTGTTAGACATTGTCTTTGAAGATAGTAGAGTTCTTCCCTTGAATAATCCTTTTGAGTGATTCCTTGATCAATTGCTTGAGATTGCCTTTTTCTTCGTCACCAAAGCTCTGATACCATGTTAGAAAATCAGAAAGGCAAGAATATTTTCTTATACATGATAATTACTTGTGATGTTCTTGACTTCTTATTAGGTTTCTTTATATCTTCTTTCTTTTAATTCATCAAGCAAGTACCAAAGCAATAACACATAAAACAATGGACACCAGATATATGCTCACAGCGAGGGCAAAACCCCTCTTTAGGGGAAAACCCAATCGATAATTCTTCCTTCAATAATTTTCTGGAGATATTCCAAGACTCTAGACCTTGACACAAATTTTCCTCCACACCAAGTCAACCTTCCTCTTCTCTCGCAGATGATCCGACTTGACCTAGTAGCAGCAACAACAGTAGCAGCTCTTTTTTCAACCCAACAACTTCAACCTTGCTTTGGAGACTTCGATCTTCACTGAAAAACTTTGATCTTCATATAGGAATTTCGATCTTGGTCCAATACAATTTCCTGAGGCAACAACACCCAGCACCAACAACTTCGACCTATACTTTGATTTGGAAGTAACAACATGCGACAACTGGCGACAACATCAGCAAGAGAACTTTGATCTTCCAAACCAGGGCACAAGAGAGAGAGATAGAAGCACCAAAATTTCGATCTACCTCTTTTCCTTCTCCTAGGCCAAACTCTCACTTCCTTTTTCTTCCTTCCTCTATTTCATGCTTTTTCCAGCTTCAAGAGATATCAAACTGGATTTTTGAGTGACTGCTTCAAATGGAATTCGAACTGCTTCATTTATAGTTCTTTGGTGAGGTTGAATAGCCCTCTTTGAGGTTGACTTGATCATCTTAAGCCTGACTTAGTGTGGAGGCAACATAATTCATATTTGACTCAATACTTAACCTTTTTACATGATTCAAAAGCCCAAGAAGGGTCTCTTTAAAATTACAATGACTCTATTAATTCAAAATAAATCCTAGAAGTCCTCAATGAGGACTTTGACCTAAGACATGATGACCCAATCATGAAATCCATGCTTTAATAAGTCATAATAATAATAATAATTCTTTTCTTTATTCTTTTGACAAGTACATTACATGATGACTTAAATACATTTAATGAAGACCGAACCTAGTTACATTTTCCAACACATATATGCATTATGATCATAAAAAATCATCATAAGCTACGTCATCAACACATATGAACATGTCATCAAATCTTCATCAAAGGTTAGAATCATATAAATGTATCTTCTTTATACTTTAAGGATCATAATCACAACACCAAGTCAGGCGATCCAATTTAGCCACATTGTCAAATTTACTAAGCTTAACAAAACCTAACCAAGATCAAGAAGGGTATCAATCTTATTGCCACACTTTTATAATTCGGGTTACCATGCTTATCCTAAGCATCATTAATAATATTAAGTAATCAAAATCAATGTTTCTAGCCAACTTTATAAAATCAAGAAATTCATTATGTCTTGCCAAATATCAAGAGCACCAATATATTACATGTGCCAGAAATCAAACTTACTTTCATATGCATGCATGAGTCATTCATGAAGGTGATATTCAACATACCTTAAGACTTAATTTGCCATCCAATCTTGCAGCTAAATCATAACACTAAAACAATATACTACACATACCTTGTAGTATTCATATACCTTTGCAACTTGAAACACTTATTTTGTTACTGGTTGCTATAGCATTTTCATATTGTAATTTCCGGATGCTACTTTGAAAACTTTCAAAGACTTTCCCTAGGTACTTCTTTCCTTTTCCAACAACAACTCTTCTCTTCTTTCATTAGACCTTTCTTTTCCTGCAACTTAGATGATCCTCAAGAAGGATATGCTTATCACATCTCATCTGTAGGTTAGAAGTATTCAGATACTCAAATATTCATGCAGGACGTATAAACAAATAATCAAAACAATATGTCTAGTATCACAAAAAATAACATAAATCCAAAAGGTACTTATATTTAACGAGAAGTGATCATCTCCCTCTTGAACCAACCTTCAAGAGTTATTACAGTCCATTATTCATGTAATAATGTTGCCTTCAAATATTTCCAATCGTCTTCATCAACAACCGAGCCTAATTGAGACTAGCCCATTTAGGGTTGCACTAAAACTGTCACAAGTGCTAGAATAACATCTCATTGATTATGCTAGGGTTTCAAGATTGCAAAACTCTAACCTTTTTCATATTTCAGGGTTTCTTCCAAACCCTAACCTCATGTAATCCATCAAACCCTAATAACCAGATTACCTAAGGTTTCCTTCAAACCCTAGCATTCTTTTAGGTCTCTATCTTCTCTTTCCTCCATCAATGGTGTCTTCATAGGGATGATCTCAATGACTTTTCTTCAGCCCAACTCTAATACCATGTTAATTTTTCTTAGGGCTATATTGTACTTTGCTTTAGATAATTGCATTTCATCATTTATACATTTAATTCACCCCACAACATTATAACATCATTACATCACAATTATGTAGAACGAACAATATCATCAACAATGCAGTGGAACATAAAGGAACAATAGAAGAAAAACATTCACACATAGAGACACCAGGATTGGTTGGAGACCATGGCAAAACCCCATAAGGGGGAAAACGCTTTCAAATTCTTCTTTTATTAGATTGTCATAAAATGTTCAACAAAGAGAGAGTACAATAATCCATTTCTTCATTCACAAGACTATCCAACAAAATTAAGCAAATCATATCCGAGAGATGAACCCAACAACAATACTATTCAAAATCATGATTTAGAAGCATGCGGTCAACTGTCAACATCTGCAGTCAATTGTCAAATGAAACACTAGGGCCCAGCTTCATGGAGAGAGAGATATGCGTGCGGTTGAAATGTTCCGACCGCAGGCAAAGGTTTGCGTGCGTGCGGTTGAAATGTTCCGACCGCATGCAAAGGTTTGCGTGCGTGCGGTTGCAGCCGAAATTTTCTTGTGGCAACCCTGCAACTAAAAACCTAAGTTGCACGATACGGAGAAAAGGGTACGAGTTTATGAAACAGATACGGGTACGAAACTTGACCTCTCCAAATTTTGGAAACGGGTAAACGCTATACAGGACATTTAAGAAATGTTATGTGCAATCCTAAAGCATACATGATACATTATTACATTATGATTAAATTGTCCAATGTCAATGCATAAACTATAAGTCTCTAAATTTACATCACATTTACTCATAAATGATCATGTAATGAAAGGAGCAATATCCAAAAACAACCTTGATAAATGAGGTTTATTATAAATATATATCCCAAATCAGCCTTTATTATATAGATGACGCTGTGAGTGCAATAAAGACTATGAGGCTGCAAGTACTATAAAGACTAAAGACTAATAGTTTTCAATCTTCATCCTCATCATCATAATTCTTGTCACAAATAGAAGTAGAAACATGCTTATTAGTGAAAACGCCCTAGCTGAAACCACTGCTCTCTTCCTCTTTTCTCCTTGCTAAAATTGCCCCTTTCCTAGTGAGATGACTTGCTCAATTCGTGTGATGAGGGAATGAGGTGGAACTCTTTTTATAACTTGCGAGAGCCATCTAGAAGCATCCACAAAATATTTTAATTGCCAAATAAAAAATAAAAACGAGAAAAAAGGAAAAAATTAACGCAAAAAATGGCACTTTATTTTGGAAACACAGCCATACGGCTTTGAAACGTGTTTCATGCGATACTGGGCCACGTTTTAGTCTTGTGAAAGGTGGGAGTACGATTTGAAACACGTTTCCAGGTCGTACCATACACGTTTCCGAGTTTCTGTTTCGTCTTTTACCCAAAACGGCCTCCTGCCCAACGTTTCCTGCAACATAGCTGCAAACCTAAAACCCTAATCACACGTGCGAGCTTCAAACCTTGTAATTTCAGACCTGTATGAAAGAATTCTCCGTGAACCAATTTCAAACTTGTGTGAGCCAAATCAAAGAAAAAAGAATTATTGATGATGTCCAAATGAGGGTCACTTGACTTGTATTTATAGCCATCCAAGGGTGTCCAATTTCTCTTCTGGGCTCGACTAGTCCATGTGGGTTTACATATTAAAAATATGTTTTTCCTTAACCAAATTAAATTCTTCCAAGGGCTAGAAGGGGTCTTCCTTGATGAGGAAGATTGTCCAATGGAGGGAATTTGTCCTTGAGCTGCCAAATTAGCCCTCCTAGATCGATGCTAAAAGTAGGGTTTATTTTTAGCATCAGTCTAGGAGATGCTTTCAGGCTCCCATTTTGTACCTGCTACTTTTGTGGTCTTTTATTGGACATTAATAAAGTTATCTATTTTGGAATATCCCTTGGACAAATAGGCATTAATTTCAATTTTCAACAAAGCATTCAAATACTGCAGAGTCCAGACATCATAGCCTAGATCTATCATATATCAAACAGTCACAAGTACATAATTATTCTAATACATCATAGCCAAGATTTATCATATATCAAACATTCACAAGTATGTAATTAATCTAATATTTTCAAAACAAACTATAGAACTCAAGTTTTCTTATTCATCCACCTATCTAGATGATGGATAAATCCCATCAATATGTAAATGCTTTCAAATAATTTGCTATTTTGCTATTACATATTTTTAAATTAGTAACATAGTCATAATTTTTATTAAATAAAAGACTATTTAATATTATCTTTTCTTCTCTCTTGTTATAAATGTTCTTTTTAAGTGAAAATATTCCATCTGTTAATTTTCTGCTGTTTCTATGCTTAGTACAATCACTTAGCTCAATTCGTTCTTCAATTAGAAATCACTTTTAGACAAATTTAATCGTCCAATGACAAATAGCAATTGTAGATAGAACAGTAAATGCAATGTACAATAGAAGACAGTGAAGAGCAATAACAAGAGACAAGATTGGTCAAAAGATCAGGGAAAAACTCCACAAGGGGGAAAACCCGTTCCAAATTCTTCTTTTATTAGATTGTCATCAAATGATCAGCAGAGAGGTACAATGTTCCAATTCATCAATAAAAGAGTCAAACGTCAACATCTTTGACTATCCAAATCTACTAACCAATATCCAATGATAGATGAGCCCAAAAGTCAAATCTGATCCAAAGGCAAAGTTTGCTTTTTGGTCAATGTCAACATCAGTCAAGAGAAGTCAAAGACTCAACATTCAGCAGTCAAAGATGCTTCAAATAAGCTCGGTCAACAGTCAAAATATTCAGACATCCTTGCTGGTCAAAGTCAAGTCAAAACATTCCCAAAAGAGCTTGGTCAAAGGAGAGAGAAAGCTGTGGTCAAACTTCAGATTTCTGCAGTCAAACTTCAGTCAACCCGTCAAACAGCCCAGAAAAGTTCGATCTCTCCACAGAAAAGTTCAGTCTCCAAAAAATCGAAAATTTGCAAGTCAAAGCGAGTCAAATGGCAAGTCAAACTTGGTCAACAGTTGCCCAAACACAAAGTCAACACAGAAAATCAAAATGCCCTTCTTCCCTTCGCACATGTGAGCTCAGCTACCTTGCTTCAGACCTGTATAAACCAATCACAAGTGGGGGGAGAGAGAAGATGTGTTGATGTGATGTCCAAATTAGGTTGCCTTGATGTGTATTTATATGCTTCTTTGGAGACCCAATTATGACTTTAGGCCGACCTGTACTTTTGTGTACTTGTGGGTTTTCCATTAAAAATACTATTTTTCCTTGACCAAATTAAATTCTTCCAAAGGCAAAGAGGGTCTTCTCTGGATGAGGAAGGCTGTCCAAAGGAGGGAATTCGTCCTTGAGTTGCCAAATTAATACCATCCTATAAACTATCAAATATAAAACATATAAATGCTAAATTAGGGACGGGCTGTCTTTCATTACTGATAAATCACAGGATGATAATGTTGAGCCAATTGTAGCCTTCTAACTATCACCTAATTTGGCCAAGATTAGAAATAGATGCTATCATCTTACTTTTCGGAACACCCACTAGTTGCATGCCTTCCCATTGTGCACAAGAGTTTCCATGGGGGATTTCTTCTCCTCTTGTAGAGTTTGTTTTGGAGGCTTGGAATATCTAGTTTGATTTGGCGTCAATGATTTAAATAAGATTAAGAGTGGAGAAAGGTCTGCTTAGCATTTGCCAATTTTACTGATATTATGATGATATCTTAATTTTGCTGATGTTTGCCCATTTTTACTGATATTTTCGATTTTTTGGTTTTCTGGACCCTTGCGAATTTTATCCTGATGCCGATGTTTGCAACATTGACTCAAACTGAATGAATATAGACAGATGACAAATATACGTTCTCATTGTTATTAGATTGCTATTGATGTTATTTTAGTAAATACTAAATATTTCATTTGTATTTCTCAGATTGAGGTTGAAATGGCCGATGTAAAAGAAGTCGAGGAGAGGATTAAGAAGGCAGAGATAGATGCAAGAGCTAGGAATATCAGCCATAATGTTCGCTGCACAGAATGTGGCAGTCAGTCTATCGAAGATTCTCAAGCTGATATCGCCATTCTCCTCAGAAAAGTATTAACATTTTTCTCCTTTCAAACAATGTTGTTTTGTTTGTCAATTTAGATTGCCATTTAGATTGAGCTTTCATCTTCCTCAATATTCTCTCTTGTTTTTTGATAATTAGGGCTTAGCTTAAATATTTCATAGGTGATTGTGTTGAGTTGAGAATAGTAGTAGAATTTTCTAATTTCCCAACATTTTAGAAGATCACATGTACCACCCAACATAGAAACTAACCGCAAAGTAAAAGGAACCACTTAACATCTCAAAACTGTCTAGCCAGATGAGTATTGAAGAGAGGGAGTACACTTTCACGTCAGTTTGGGATGTTTGCAGTGTTTTTATTTGTGGGACGGTATACCTTTATTGTCATACATGTTATGTCATCGACTTGCAAATTGCAATCTATCATATTCTTGGTTGATTGTTTAAATATTATATTAGCTACTGCATTCCCCTTTGCTGCAACGGATAAAGGCTTTGCAGTCCTACAATTCCCAAATGCTTGCATTTTTGGGCATTACACACTCTATTGTAAGGTGTAAGTGGATCCTCCCATGCTCAGAGATATTGTAACATCCCCTGCTGTATTTTCTATCGGGACATATTGCTGTTTCTGGTATTGCACTTATAAATATAACTGAAAGTTAGTCTTTGTGATGGAACTCCACAATTAAGTATCCTCACAGTAGAGTAGCACTAGCCTCTGGTATGGATGGTGTCCTTTGAACATATGATAAATTATTATGGTACATCTGTTGGAAGTTATTTGGGAATATACACACCAAAGCTGCTATGTGGAACAAAATTAGAACTGATGATCAGGCATGCCGAGGTGAGCGCCAAAGAAGCAATGGGAATTGACATAGCTGTAAACATGCTTATGATAGTATGCATGGCCAGCCATATCAAAAAATGAAGGAAATGATATAAATAGTAAAACCAATGTGCAAAATTCAACCAAATTGTATGATCTAGGGGAATAGTTTTATTTCTTGATGTGAAGGTGGTGAAGGATGGTTGGCAATGAACAATTACTTTGTGAAACTAATGGCATTTTCTTTCTCTGCGTGAGAAGTATTAGATGCATGCTTTTAATGGCCTTTTAGTTGAAAACCATATGACTGTAGATAAATTACTTTCTTATTCTGGTTCCCTTTGAGTTATAAATCTACAGTCAGTTTATTTAGAACGTTTCTAGGTGTTTTCTTTGGCAGATATAATAATGGACCTATGTATTTTGTAGATTCCTGGTTTGGATAGAAAAGAAGCTGCCAATTAGTTTTTGATTATTTTTTGTTTTTAATTAAAGATAAAATTTAATATATCCAATATGGGATTTCTAAATTACAATAACTCCATGGTGGCCCTCCTAGACATGGGTTATGCCTAATGTTACACGAGGATGCCTTCCGCTGGTGGTAGAAGCATATCAGTGGGGGGTCTTACTTCATGTCCTCCTTTTGGGGAAACTTGGGGAGATGTAGAGGGGATGTTTCTGAAGAAATGGGACACATTTTCCTTTTATGGGGGACCTCTTAGGCATATCACCATGATTTTTGCCCAATGACCTTAAGAAAAGTCAATTGTTTTTTAAAATTTAAAAATAATTCAAAACCCTAAAGTGAATGTTAATATTTATTTTGTGCTTTTATTTCTCATGGTTGTGGCTTGTCATTGTTTCTCAAATATTTAAATCTATATATTTTTAGTGTTGTTTCCTAAAATCTTGGGGGTTGTCCCCACCTGTTTCTTACACAAATTTCCCTGTTCCGACATCCCTGCATCTTGTAAACATGGTGCTACATTGATTATACCAATTAACTAGCCTGAACTGTATGAATTGTTATTGCTAAACAACCAACTCGTTTATATTTCGATCTTTATATTTTAATTATTTTAATCTGATTTTGAGCTGGTAAGACTCGGGGATTAGCTGTAACTCTGCACTTTTTTTAAGCATAAAGCAATAAATACTAAGTGGAATGTTTGGTTCCTTAATTCCTTTTTATTGCAAGGAAAACATCACGGGGAACCCATGGGATGCTTCCCTGTATGCATGGACGGCATCCCTTGTAAACATGTTGATGTAGGCTAGTGCTCTTCACATAGGGGTATTTGAACAGGAGACCTGTTGGCATGGAACTAGCCAAATGCCCAATAACATTGGCAACAACCGGTTGAGCTAACCCATTGGGCTCAAACAATTTTTAATGCTACGTGTAAGCCTTTTCCGGCAGATGCCAAGGACGAACCCCAATGTGGGGAACCATTTGATCAAATCTTTTTATTATTATTCAATAGTTCAACAGAGAGAGCACAAATATTAGAATTATATGCCTAAAACAGTTCTGCCAAATCAATAGTCAATGCAACCGTAACTAGAAAGTCAAGGATGGTCAAAGATGCCCCAAAATACCCTCCAAGCAGCTCGGTCAATAGTAGAAGAATTCGGCCTGCCAAGGGAGTCAAAGTTAACCCAAAAACAACTCGGTCAACTTAGTCAAAGTCTGTTATAATTTCTGCGGTCAAACCAAAAAGTCAATGCTGGAGTCTACACGGTCAAAACAGTGCCCAAACACCTTGATAATCGTCCCAATGAATGCGACCTACAGAAATCAGAATTATGCCCTTCAAATCGAAGTCAAAGGATGGTCAAATAGTGCAAGTCAACACTGGTTAACGTTGCCCTAATCTCTGAAGTTTTCGGCCTCCAAAACCAATCTAGAAATTCATCCTCTTCCACACGTGCGAAGTAGAGAAGCCTCCAAGGTGTACGAACCAATCAAGAGAGGAGAGAGAAGATGATGTGATGAGTTGATGATGTCCAAATGAGAGAAGGGTCACTTCTAGTTATACACTTTGTTGAGGGTGAGGAGACACATCCATTGGGCTTCATGAGCCTACTTTAGACTGAGGCCGACCTTGACAAAGTCCATGAGAAAGAATAAATTCAAAATTCCATTTTTGCTTGTCAGAATGAGATGATCTTTATATCAAAATTGTAGCTCTCGAAAAGAGGAATCCAATGGAATAATCATCTCCATCATATGAGCTGTCCTAGGGTGGAAGTTGGTCTTAGTTGCAAATGTTAGCACTCCCTCTCAATTAGGGAGAATTCCACTTGCCAATCAAACTGTCAGCTTGCTAGCCTGTCATCTTGTCATCCTGTACCATCCCTGTCATCACTGTCCTGCTCTGTTGAACCATGAAGTAATAATGAAGAAGAAGTGATCAAGAGTGAGTCATACGATCATACCACTCTCCACTGAGAAAAGTCAGTCCTTGATCCCAAATCAAGTTGTTTGAAAACCATGCATCCTAGTCACAGGGAGTACGATAGTACACGGTGTGTCCATCGATAGTTCTAGGTCCCTAACCATCTTTTCCCAACTCATTGGCCAGATGAGAGGTACTTCCTGTGAGTCCCAGACTCTATGGGTAGGATGTGTGCCAAGGCATCAATAGCAGAAGGTGAAGCACTCATCTTGCTCATATGCCATAGGAGAAGGTGAACCACTCATCTTATGCATATGTTAATCATAGGGGAAGGTGAACCACTCACCCTACACACATGTCAACCATAATGGGGTATCACAGGGGAAGGTGAACCACTCACCATGTATCCAGCGCACCACTAGGGGAAGGTGAATCACTCACCCTATGGTCGCTCATCGCTCCAAGAAGTACCCCAAGCCCCCAGGAGCTCTCAAAGCTCTGTGTCCAATTCATACGGGACCCTCATAGGAGGGTCGTTCCATGACTCCAAGTTTCTCTTAGAAGGTTAAGAATTTGACCTTCCCCAAAGGCTTCGTGATAATGTTTGCGACCTGCTCATCCGTCCTGATGTGATGGAGCCTTATTGCTCCCCGTTATACCATATCCTTGATAAAGTGGTACTTGATATCAATGTGCTTGGAGCGGTCGTGGAACACAAGATTCTCTAATAGGAGAATCCCACTCTGGTTGTCGCAAAAGATCACTGTGGTATCCAACATGTGCTCAAATAGCTCACTGAAGAGATTTCTCAACCAAATTGCTTCACAACAGGGCATACTTGCAGCAATATATTCAGCCTCGGTCGTGCTTAGTGCAACCGATTTCTGCTTCCTGCTCATCCAAGATATTGAAGCAGACCCCAAAGAGAAGCAACACTTGGACGTGCTCTTACGATCCACCACATTGCTAGCCCAGTCAACATCTGTGTATCCATGTAGCCTCAAATTCTTGACGGTGTATCTCAGTCCATGGTGGATTGTGCCCCGGAGATATCTCAAGAGTTTCTTAGCCGCAATCTAATGAATGTGATGAGGCTCGACCATATATTGACTCAACGTATTCACAGTGAAGCATATGTTAGGACGAGAGTTGACCAAAAACATCAGCCCCCCCACAAGTTGGCAATACTCGGAAGAGTTCACTAATCCGAGCCCAACAACACTTCCACATATCTTCTTAAAGTTGAGTTCCATCAGAGTAGTCACAAACCTGCAGTCCACCATCCCACATCTCTCAAGTAGCTTCGCAATATATTTTCCTTGAGAAAGGAAAATATCCCCTAGCTTTTGCCAAACCTCCAACCGTAGGAAATAATGCATCAGTCCTAGGTCCTTCATCTCGAACTCGGAACCCTGTCATCACCTGTCAGAAAGAGATTATCCACATAAAGGACCAGAATGAGAGGTCTGTCCTTTTCAACCTTAAAGTATAGTTTTGGGTCAGCATCACTCCTTGTAAATCCCAACTTCATAAGATAGCTATCGATCCTCTCATACCAAGCCCTAGGGGCTTGCTTCAACCCACAGAGGGCTTTCTTCAACTTGCAGCCATGTGTCTCATGATCTTGAACCTCGAACCCCTCGGGTTGTTCCACATAGACTTCCTCTTTAAGCGAACCATGTAAGAAGGTAGTTTTGGCATCCATCTAGTGTAGGTTCCATCCTTGCGAAGCAACAAGGGCTTTAATCAATGGATGGTGGTATATTGGGCAACCAGTGCAAATATCTCATCATAGTCTATTCCTTCCTCTTGAGAGAAACCTCTAGCTACAAATTTGGCCTTGAAGTTCTCAGTGCTCCCATTAGCGCCATGTTTGATCTTGTAGAGCCATTTCGAAGCAACCATTGGCTTGTCCTTGGGTCTAGGAACCACATCGCAAACATCATTCTTTATGATCGACTCATACTCCTTGTTCATTGCATCTTTCCAAACTTGTTGCTTCATGACTTCTTCGAATGTGCAAGGCTTAGATTGTACAATGGTACTCATGGCAGTTAAGTGCCCTTAGTACCTGTTTGGCTTCTTGCTTTCACGAAATGCCCCCCTCGGTGAAATATGTTTCTTAGCATCTTCAAGGGTATCTTTGAGCCACAAAGGCCTTTTTCTTGAATTAGAGGGCTCACTAGGAGGTGGATCAATGGGATCCATCAAACCTTCAACATCGGGCATTGGTTCATCAGACGAAGGTTCATCCTGCTTTTCTGCATCAGCATCATTATTGTCCTTCCTAGGGATAGGAAGATCTCGGATCTTTCTAAGCGTAAAATCTTCATTGAAAGTGACATCATGACTTAATTCCACTTCCCTTTGACCAGACACAGATTCTATATGCCTTCGAAGTTTCATTATAGTCCACAAACGTTCCTTTCTTCCCAGATATATCTAGTTTATTTCTTTTCTCTTTCGGCACATGAAAATATACGGGACAACCAAAAATTCTAAAATGAGAAACATCAGGTTTCTTACCAGTGAAAACTTTTTCGGGTGTTTTGAAGTCCAAAGCTTGATGTGGGCATCGGTTTTGGACATACACAACGACGTTGGCAGCTTCTCTCCATAAGAACTTTGGAAGACCTTGATCATGTAACATAGCATGGGTGGCTTCTATGATTGTAAGATTCTCCCTTTCAACAACACCATTTTGTTCAGGAGTATATGCAGTAGTGGTCTCCCTCTTAAGGCCAGCTTTTCTACAATAGTCTTTGAATTCATTTAACTCATATTCGGTCCCATTATCGGTCCTCAATATTTTGATCTTCTTCCTTGTTTGATTCTCGACTAAGGCTTTGAAAGAGTAGAACCATTTGAACACTTCATCCTTCTTCTTTAAGAAAAAGATCCATGTTTTGCGAGAGAAGTCATGCACAAAAATAACATAGTACAAATATCCACCCAAAGATATCACGGGCAACATACGTGATAGATCAAAATGGACCAATTGAAGAATATCAGTGGTTTGAGTCTCACTTGAGGGGAATGGTCCCTTTGTATGTTTTCCAGCTTCACATCCTTGACAAACACCTTCATGATTTAAGTTGAGCATCTTCCTTTCATCAGGTAAGGCTTTGAAATGAAGGTGAGCAAATCTCTGGTGCCATAATTCAGATTGAAGAGAAGTATCACAAGTCATTGCTCCCAATGGACTTCCTCCAATCTGATAGAGACCTTCAACCCTGAATCCAAGAGTGAATGCATCTCTTGGGTTTCTTTTCCAAACACGAACCTTCCCATCAGTAAATGTCACCTAAAACCTTAATCTTCCATCGCAGAAACAGAAACCAAATTCTTTTTCAGATTAGGAACATATAACACTTCTTGTAAGTGGAGGGTTTGACCTTGATTTAAGTGAAGAGTAATAGTGCCAATTCCTTTCATGGGATAAGTGGCATTATCCCCAGGAATAATCTCCATATTCATCTTCTTTTCAACCAAGTTTTGCAGGGCTTCCTTGTACCTAGTGAAGTGCCTTGAGGCACCACTATCAATCAACCAATGGTCCAATGTATCTAGAGGTGGAGAGGGTTGAAATAAGATAAAATTCTTTTTGCTTTACAACATTAATTTCTTCATACCTGGAGTTTCTCGACTTCTTGGGAGGACGACCATTTCCATTGCAAGCAGCGGGAGCATTCCTCTTTCCTTTGTTATTGAGCCTGTTGTTCCTTTGATTGCCATTGCCTTTGAAGTTGTTTTTATTATTGTCATCATCTTGGAGTATCCTTCTTGTGAGGACACTCTCTAGCGAATTGGTCAAACCTATTACAATTAAAGCATCTTCCTTTTCTTCCTTCTTTGGATCTCGACTTGAGCACTTGTCCTTGATTCCTTGGACCAACATTGTTCCTTCTCTTAGAATGAGCGGAGAAGGTGGTAGGATTGTTTCCATTTGAGGGCATGTCTCTTTCCATCATCCTTATTTCTTCTTGAGTGCATCTAGCCAATAATTCATCAAATCCCGGAATTCTGTCATTGTTGAGGATGGTAGTGTTAAACACATCCCAATCTCTTGTAAGGCCTCCAAGTGCAATAAGAGTAAGGTCACTGTCACCAATGACTTCTCCAATAGATAAGAGATCATTCTTGATCTCGGTAATCCTCATGAAGTAGGATTGGATGGATTCTCCTCTATCCATCTTGATGTCTTTCAACTTGTTGTTAGATGTTTCCAAATCAAAAACATAGGAAGCCAAAGGCTTATGAATTGAACCAACATCTTCTTAGCTTTAACCTCACCTTTCTTGTACTTGGTTTGTGTAGCAGCGGATGCATTTGAAGGAGGCTTTACTATTCTTGTTTTGACATAGTCCATGGCATCATTTTCTTCTAATGTCAAATCTAGCGTCATCTTCCATGCATGATAGTCAAATTTGTCCTTAAGCTTGTCCTTGGATTTGAAGAAAGATGTAATCGTCATTAGGACTAGTTCCAAGTCCTTGTCCAACAACTTCTCTTAGTGATTGTTTTGCTTCACTCTTGCTTGGGCTTTGTCTTGACCTGAGCTCTGATACCATGTGAATTTTAGATAACAATGGTATGTTCTATGCTTTAGCACAATTTACTTCAATTTTCCTTATCAGTGCAATGTCAATTTCCAATTATATTCAGTAGCAATCACATTAACTTAAACACATTGACAGTAAATGCAGATAGAACATAAATACATGTTCAGAAGACAAGCCAAGACAAGAGGACACAAGATGTGGCAGATGCCAGGGACAAACCCTAATGTGGGGAACCCTTTGATCAAATCTTCTTATTATTCTTCAGTAGTTCAATAGAGGGAGAGAGAGAGTACAAATATCAGAATTACATGCCCAAAACAGCTTTGCCAAATCAACAGTGAATGCAACCCTAACCAAAAAGTCAACGGTGGTCAAAGCTGCCCCAAAATACCCTCCAAGTAGCTCAGTCAATAGCAAAAGAATTCAGTCTGCCAAGGGAGTCAAAGTCAACCCAAAAACAACTCGGTCAAACTAGTCAAAGTTTGCTGTAATTTATGTTGTCAAACTAGAAAGTTGATGCTGCAGTCAACATGGTCAAACAGTCCCCAAACACCTCGAAAATCGTACCAATGAATGCGTCCTATAGAAATAAGAATTCTGCCCTCCAGATCAAAGTCAAAGGATAGTCAAACAGTCCAAGTCAATGCTGCCATAATCTATGAAATTTTCGGCCTCCAAAACCAGTCCAGAAATTTGTCCTCTTCCACACGTGAAGTAGAGAAGCCTCCAAGGTGTATGAACCAATCAAGAGAGGAGAGAGAAGATGATGTGATGAGTTGATGATGTCCAAATGAGAGAAGGGTCACTTCTATTTATACACTTCGTTGAGGGTGAGGAGACACATCCATTGGGCTTCATGAACCTACATTTGATTAAGGCCAACCTTGACAATTTGTCCATGAGAAAGAATAAATTCAAAATTCCATTTCTGCTTGTCAAAATGAGATGATCTTTATGTCAAAATTGTAGCTCTTGAAAAGAGGAACTAATGCAATAATCATCTCCATCATATGAGCTGTCCTAAGGTGGAAGTTGGCTCTAGTTGCCAATTTTAACAAGAAGTCTTGGAAAGATCACGTTTAACATGTTGACAAGGTGTTCAAACTATTGGAGGAGAAACAATTATATACAAAACGCTCCAATTGTTTCTTTGGGTTATAGGAAGTGGAATATTTGGGTCATATTGTATCTCATGAGGGTGTTAAGGCAGACCCTAACAAAATTAAAGCCATCAAGGAATGGAAAATCCCCACAGCCTTAAAGGCATCTTCGAGGATTTCTTGGATTGACAAGGTATTATTGCAAGTTTGTTAAGAATTATGGGAAAATAGCAACACCTCTAACAACATTACTAAAAAAAGATGAATTTCTTTGGACTCTAGAAGTAACTAAGGCCTTTGAACATTTTAAAGAGGCAATGTGTCGAGCATTGGTCTTAGCTACACCAGACTTCACAAGAACCTTTATTGTGGAATGCGATGCCTCAAGAAATGGCATTGGTGTTGTTTTAATGCAAGAAGGAAGACCCATTGCCTTTGAACGTTGTCCAATCAAGAGAAAGTATTTATAAAAAGCTATTTATGAGAAGGAAATGTTGGCAATACTACATGCATTGAAGCAATGACGCCCTTACCTAATGGGAAGACACTTCAAGGTAAAAACAGATGATGATAAATCTTAAATACTCCTTGTAACAAAGATTATATTCAGAAGAGCAACAAAAATGGGTCACAAAGATGTTGGTTTATGATTTTGAAATCATCTACAAAAACGGGAAGAAAAATGTTGTTGCAGATGTACTCTCAAGAAGGGATGAGGATGTGGAGGCATTGCTCTATGCCATTTCTATTATCCGACTTGATTGGATAACTGAAGCAAGGGATGAACGAAAGAATGATGAAAAGGTGTGGACACCCATTCAAAAGTTGCAGCGAGATCCCAATGCATTTGGTACATTTATTTGGAAAAATGATTCGATGTGGTACAAAGATCGCTTATATCTTTGTAAGAACTCCCAACTCAAACAAAAGGTTCCTTTAGTATTGCACACCTCTCCTATAGGAGGGCACTCACGATTTTTAGAAACTCACCACAGGGTCAAAAAGGAATTTTTTTGGGATGGCTTGATTCGAAAGTTTGTTTTAGAATGTTTGGTTTGCCAACAAAATAAAGATGAGACAACTAAGACCTTAGGTCTTTTACAACTATTAGCCATTCCAAGTTAGCGTTGGGAGGAGGCCTCAATGGATTTTATCACATGTTTACCCAAGTCCGAAGGAAAGAATGTCATCATGGTGGTAGTTGATAGACATACCAAGTATGCACACTTTTGTGCACTCTCTCATCCTTTCAAAGCTAGTATAGTCATTACTGCATGTGTGGAAATAGTTAAAAAATACATGGAAACCCAAAGATTATTGTAAGTGATACAAATCCCATTTTCACTAGAAATTTTTGGACATAATTATTTTCTTGTCTTGGTACTCAATTAGCTCATAGCTCATCATCCTCAATCTGATGGGCAAACTATGGTAGTTAACAAGTGTTTGGAAGGATATCTTTATTGCTTTGTATCTGATAAACAAACATAATGGGTCAAGTGGATTACCTTCTGCAGAATGGTGGTATAACACATCCTTCCATACCACAACAAAAATGACCCCATTTATGGCACTTTATGGATATCATGCATCATCTATCACATCATATTTAAGAGACAATTCTAAGATCACATTGAGCATCAACAACAAATTCTCCAACTCTAAAAGGATACGATGACTCTGGCGCAAAATTGAATGAAACAATAGGCAGATCAACATTGCAGTGAAAGAAGTTTTGGTGTGGGTGATTGGGTATTTTTATCGCTACAACCATACAAACAAATGCCTTTCAAGCAAGCTAAGAAGGATAATAAATTATTACCCAAGTACTATGGCCCTTACAAGGTGTTGCAAAAGATTGGTAATGTTGACCACTACGTGTCAACGACCCATAGTTTTTTCGCAAAAGGGATAGCACTTGATCGATGTGTCCGTGTCGTTCAGCGATCATCATCAGCTTGACTTCCAAGATGTTATGTAAATCCTTTCTGCATGTGTGTATGTAAATAATCTCAACATATTCGTGTCATGTATGTAACGATGTTAATTTTAGGGATGTTCTATGCTAAGAGCAATTTATTTCAATTTTTCCATTTAGCTCAAAATCTATATCAGATTAGCAATCACATTAGCATCATAGTAAATTGCAGATAGAACATAAGCATAAACATCAGAAAACAAGGCAAGACAAGAGGGCACAAGATGTGGCGCCAGCCAGGGACAAACCCCAATGTGGGGAAACCCTTGATCAATTCTTCTTATATGTTCTTCAATAGTTCAGCTCAGAGAGAGATAGTACATATACATAAGAAATCAAAATTTTGACTTATCAAAATACGAGCAGAGATCTTCTCTAAGAAGATGTCACATGAGGTAGCTGATCTAGACTCGAAGTGAAGGCATACTGCTTCAACTGATCCTCTAAGGTGACTCCATCACCAAGCTACACCTCACAGCGCTGCACCTCATCATCATGCTGCACCCATTCACTAAGCTGTTCTTATCATTGAGTTGCACCCAATCATGGCTGTACCCATAATGGTGCACTATGCTGCACCACTCACTATTGTACCCATCACTGTGCACTATGCTGCACCAACCACTGTTGTACTCATCATTGTGCACTATGCTGCACCATTCACTGCTGTACCCATACATGTTGCTGTACATATTGCCTCCAATACGCTGCAACCATTTACACTCACTAGACTTAGCTGCTTGCTATGGCTTGCAGCCTAGCAGAGCAACTAGGCTATAGTTGCAGATCCTTTCAACAGGTCTTCAATGCAGTGATTACATTCACTGTTTATTGCCTTTACCTCTTGCTCCATCCTTTTGAATGAAAGTCTGCAACATACAACTATTTGTGCTCTTGCATTTATGTCAACGCAACCCTAATCATATGTTGTCCAATCACGCCTTGCTGAACACACATCTTTCAGCACACTACTTCACGTCATATGCTTGAAGTTGGACACTGTCCCTGTCCAAAACAACAGACAGATTAGGCATCATTTGGCTGTGGTATGACTGCGGCTAGGACATGTTTGAATACACTTCCTTTTGACTGGATCGAGCTATTGAAGACTTCCTCTTTCCAACTTATAGGAATCCTCTTCTTACTGTGGATTAGGGCAGCATGGAATCTGTGTTTTGCTGCATAATAAGGCCGACATTTAGGGTGTATCCGGACTGTGACTAGGGCACACATATAACAATGGCTAGGTCTCTTTTGCGTGTAGACCTCACCTTTGGATAGCAGATTGAGGACCCTTTGAACAACATATGGAGAGCCAACTCTATGACTGCGTTTAGGGCTTGAATTGACAACGGTTAGGGCTCATAAAGACCCTCCTTAAACTGCAGCCTAGTTTCTTCAGAGATTGTGAATAGAAGACTACGTCTAGGGTTAGCGCTGTGGCCAGATAGACTTCTTTTGGACAACGTTGAGTTCACTTTAACATATAGGCTTGCTTGCTGCGTATTCACCTTCTTGACAGTGTTATAGGGCATTTCCTTCCATGCCTGTGATATGATCTTCCTTAGGGCAGCATTAGGGTATCATTAAGCCAACGGTTAGGGCTTCTTCATACCAGCGTTTAGCCTTCTCCATGATAGCGTAGAGCTTTCTCCATAAGGCTTCTTCCCTTAGGGCAACATTATCTCTTAGGATCTCTCCTCCCACCAAAACCCAAAGACAAGTGGAGAGGAAGAGATCACAAGAAGAGTGTGTGTGCAGATGACTAGCAAGCCACCTCTTTTTATACTAAAACGTTGAGCACAAGTGGGGGCAATTTGGTTGCTGGCCCACCTTGACAAATTGTTCCATAACACAAATAAATTCATATCTCCATAAATACTTATTGGAATCAGATGATCTTTAGATCAATCCTACACCTTTCGATGAGAGGAATCCAAGAAAAATATCAGTTACGATGAATAAGAAGACCCACATGGAGTTTGACGCAAGTTACCAATTTTAACACTCCCTCTCAACTAGGGAGAACTCCATCAGCTAATCCATCAGCCAGACTGTACTATCTTTGCCATCAGGGCCCTGCACTGTTCTGCTCTGCTCTGCTGAACTATGAAGAACAAGAAGTGATCGAGAATATATCATATCATCCTCTACTGACTCGAAGTCAGTCCCATATAAAAGAGTGTCTCTACCACTCTTATTGATCTGAAATCAGTTCCAAATAAAGAGAGTGTATCTACTATCATACCACTCTTACTGATCCGAAATCAGTTCCGAAAGAGAGTGAGTTATATCACTCTTATTGACCTGAAGTCAGTTCCAATTGATCCCAGATCAATATCATCCTAGTATAGAGAGTATGGTAGTAACACGATGCGTCCATCAGTACTACTATGGTCCCTATCCTCATTTCCCTACTCATTGGCTAGATGAGAGGTACTTTCCATGAGGCCTAGACTGCATGGGTAGGATGTCTTAGCAGGAGAAGGATGTACCACTCATCCTGCTTACGTGTCGCCAGGGGTAACCCACGGGGAGGCTGAACCACTCACCCTGTACACAACAAATCACTAGGGGAAGGCTGAACCACTCACCCTATGATTTTGTCTTGGCAGGAGAAGGGTGAACTACTCATCCTGCCTACATAGCAGACCACTAGGGGAGGGTTGAACCACTCACCCTATGGTTGCTCATCGCTTCAAGATGTACCCCCAAGCCCCCCGGAGCTCCCAGAGCTCAATGTCAATATCATACAGGACCCTTAGGAGAGAGTCTCTCCACAACTCCTAGTCGTTCTCAGAAAGTCAAGAATTTGACCTTTCCCAGGGTCTTCGACAGAATATCGGCGACCTGCACTTCAGTCCCAATGAGATGGAGCCTTCTTGCTCCTTGATGTACCATATCCTAGATAAAGTGGTACCTGATGTCTATATGCTTGGAGCGATCATAAAACATGGGATTCCTCAACAATCAAATCCCCCTCTGGTTGTCACAGAAGATCACGGCGGTATCCAACATGTGTCCAAACAACTCACTTAAGAGCTTCCTCAACCAGGCAGCTTCACACGAGGTCATACTCGTAGCTATGTATTCGGTCTCAGTGATGCTCAAAGCAACCGACTTCTGCTTCTTGCTCATCCAGGATATCGAAGCAGAGCCCAAAGAGAATCGACACCAAGAAGTACTCTTGCCATCCTCCACACTGCCTACCTAATCAACATTCGAATAATCATGCGGCTTCACATTTTCGACAGTGTATCTCAATCCATGAGAGATTGTGCCCCGAAGATATCTCAGAAGATTCTTGGCACCAATCCAGTGAGGCTCAACCATATATGAGCTCAACATGCTAATTGCAAAACATATATCCAGATGGGATGTAATATTCCTAATTAGCCATGGCTAATTGGAATATTCGATTTTGCTCAATTTTGCCTTGTATAGTTACTAATAAATAAAAAGGTGAGGAAAGGGGGACATAACTCACTTTTTGAATAAAGTCACTCCCTAGTAGCACAACGTTGTGACTTAAAAGGGGAGCCAAGGGGGCCAAAGGACCATGTAGAGAAGGGGCCCACGTAGACACTTGGAGGGATTGCGCAGATGGAAAGGAACATGTGGCAAGAGAGAGGCTATGTTGGAGGAGGTGGGCCTTAGGGTTTTGAGAGAGGCCAACATTATAAAGGAGAGAGGAGCCTCCTCATTTTGTCATTCGATTATGTTGCATTTGAGCTAGTCACTTCGACTTAGAGCACGCTGGCTGTTTAGCCTGTCTGCAGCACTGTTTAGTGCATTGAGTGTCTCCGTTCAGAGATCTCACCGTTAGCCCTGGGGGACTTCGAGTGCCTGCTTGGGCAAGGTAGTTTTCAATAGTCTTTTGTAGGAGGATCGATTTTTGGAGTTGAGGAGGAGCTGAGCATCTTGATGACTGTGCAGTCTTGAGAGAGGATGACGCAGTCTCTTTGAGTAGGAGTTCTGGATTGGGGTTGTGTGGAGGATTTGAGCTAGGAGATTGAGCAAGGGATCAACCCTTACATCTTGAGGAATTTTGGCAGAGTTTCCGAGGGTTCTATTCAGTGTCAGCGTAGAGTCTTGAGGGATAGCGTAGATCTTCAAGGGGGTGATTTTTGTGGGTCAGCCATTTTAGAAAAGCTTTCTGGGCTTTTCTGGGTTTATTGAGCAGAGGCTGATTACAGAGTTTTGGCATTTTCTGAGGAGGGGAATAGCCCCAAATCCCCACTTGATTCCAGCAGTAGCAGCAACGCAGCAGTTTTCTGACAGCTTGAACGCAGTTCAGAGAGAGGCCATTTCTTACCATTCCGAGTGTATTTCTTCGCTTGCCTTGTGCAAGTCGAGGTGCTATTTTTCTGATCACCTCCTGTACTCTTTTCATTACTCAGTGTAATAAAATGGCTTAGCATTTCTCTCTGCATTTCTTGAGTATCTGCTTATATTCCATGTATCTATTTTGCACTACTGTTATTTTATCTCTTGACAGTCCATCTTTGGTAGAGTTTGCTTGTGTTTGAGGGATATCCCTGAATAGGGATATTACAGTGGTATCAGAGCATAGATCTGGCTCAGCCTGTGGAGCTAGTAGTCTATGACACTGAGGGAGAAGCCCTACATCTGTTACAGGGGTAGGAAATACAGAGATATTAAGCGTAGGTTGGAGCACACCTACGGAGAGGGAGACTGTGTTCGAGTGGTGGACACAGAACAGGAGGAGCCTGTGTTGGATGCAGAGCAGGAGGATCCGATGGCAGATGAGGACGAGAAGAGATTTGCGGACATGCTCCTCAAATCAGTGCAAGATTTGTCGAGGCAGATCGAGGTGATGGGGCAGAGATTCATGGCGGTGGAGGCTAGATAGTGTGAGAACCCATGGGTTTTCCAGGTTGATGAGCGATCGGGTACATCCCACCATTTCCTAGAGCAGGGTGCCACTCAGCGTGATACTACTCAGCAGATGGCTTACCATGCCCACTTTCCTAGGAGCAGACACGGGGGCCGAAGCCCAGTAGGAGGCAGAGCCCGGTCATATGGGCGATTATTTTGCAGAGTACCAGGCCTATGGGCAGGAGTTCAGGGATGCTCTCTCATTTAGAGACTTTGTTCAGCTCCAGCGACATAGTAGACCCCGCAACCATCACAGAGGATACCGACATTATCATGATGGAGACACCCACCGCACAGCTAGTAGATTCCACTTGCCTACGCTTGATGGTTCATTAAACAGTTCGGCAAAGTCTTGGGTGGAGAAGCTGGACATCTATTTCTAGCTTAACTAGATGTCGGAGACAGAGGCCATCAAGGTGGCGACTTTACATTTGGATGGTGAGGCCCAGGACTGGTGGTTCCATGGGTTGGTTACACTCAGACACTCCACAATGACGACATATGCTGAGTTCACCAGGAGATTGATGGAGAGGTTTGACCAGAGGGATCCGGAATAGCACTTTGTTGAGCTGACGAGGCTCAAACACACTGGGATCCTAGAGACCTACATTGCAGACTTCTTGAGGGTTTCAGTGATGGTGCCGGATCTAGCCGCGGCATGGAGGATCTACATGTTTGTTGAGGGGTTAGCAGAGCCACTTCGGGGTCTAGTCAGATCCACTAGACCAGCCACCCTTCAGGATGCTATTAGCAGGACTCGAGACTTACAGGATGCCTTACCCAGGACCTGGACACCTTACCCCCAGAGATAGGCTTTTCAACCTAAGGGGAAGGATGTGAGGGTTCCGCCTCCAAAGGGGAATCCAGGACGAGCATAGATTGATGATGATGCCAGGAGGGAGCTGAAGAAGAAGCGGTTGTGCTTTACCTGTCAGGAGTCGTGGGCACCGGCACATAGATGTGCTGCTAGCAAAGCACATTTTATTGAGGTCATCTCCGAGAGCAGCGGGGAAGAGGATGAGGAGGATGATGTGGAGGCAGGAGATAGTCATGTAGCGCAGGATCCTTTGCCACCTCCACCACTAGCAGCAGGTGGTACAGCTTTTGCACCCACCGGAGGGGCCCTTGCAGCATTGGGAGGAATTCCCAAGTATTTGACGCTGCGTGAATGGGGGACAGTACATGGCCAGCGAGTACCAGTTTTGGTTGACAGTGGGGCAACCCACAACTTCATCGATGCATAGATGGTTGAGCGGAGAGGTATACAGATAGAGAACTTCAATGAATGTTCAGTTTTGGTCCCAGGAGATCAGATCATGGTGTGTGCTCGATATGTCCCAGAGTTATCAGTGACAATAGGCACTTACACGCTGACTGACTACTTTTTCGTGGTCAATATTCTGGACACCAACATGGTACTGGGTGTTCAGTGGCTTATCATTCTTGGGAAGGTCACGATAGATTGGAAGGCCCTAGAGATGGAGTGGGATGATGAGAAGACAGGGAGACATGAGAAGATACGGGGACAACACACATATCCGCCTCAGACTGTTTCAGCTCATCGGATGGAGGCAGTCTTCCGGAAGGGAGACGTAGAGTGGGCAGTGGAGCTGCGTGCATCCGAGACAGGGACTACAGGGCAGACGGTGCACCCAGAGATACAGTCCATCCTTGACCGGTATGCCACAGTGTTTGGGGAGATTCCGCCGGGACAGCCATCGGACCGGGGGTTTGAGCACACCATTGAGCTTGAGCAGGGCATACAGGTAGTGATTACTACCCCCTATAGGCATCCCAAGGCCTATCGAGATGAGATTGAGTGGGCCATTCAGGAGTTGTTGGCTCTTGGGCACATTTGGCCGAGCACGAGTCCTTTTGCTTCTTCCGTGGTGTTGGTGAAGAAGAAGGACGACACATTGAGGATGTGCATTGACTACAGGGCCCTGAACAAGAAGACACTGAAAAACAGGTACTCCATACCCAAGATCGATGAGTTGATGGATGAGTTGAGAGGAGCATGGTTCTTCTCAAAGATTGATTTGAGATTTGGGTACCATCAGATTCGCGTGAGGGAGCAGGACATTCCCAAGACCGCCTTCAGGTGTCACTATGGGCACTTTGAGTTTTTGGTGATGCCCTTTGGGCTAACCAACACCCCAGCTACATCCCAGTCCTGCATGAATCACATCTTCCGCAGTCACTTAAGAAAGTTTGTGTTGGTATTCTTTGATGATATCCTCATTTACAGCATGACTTGGGAGGAGCATCTCCAGCACATTGAGATAGTATTACGCATCTTGGAGGAGCAGCGGTTATATGCCAAGCTTTCCAAGTGTGAGTTTGGGTTGATGGAGATTTTGTACTTGGGACACATCATAGGGGTGGACGGAGTGAGAGTCCATGAGGAGAAGATTAGGGGCATTAGAGATTGGCTGGAGCCGAGGAACGTGACAGAACTTCAGGGATTCATTGGCATTTGTACTTACTACCAGAAGTTCGTCAAGAGTTTCTCACAGCTTGCTGCACCCCTGACAGATTTGACGAGGAAGGGGGCATTCAGTTGGTTGGATATAGCACAGCGAGCCTTTGACAGGCTCCAGGAGGTTATGAGTAGCTACCCAGTGCTTGCATTGCCGGATTTTTCGCAGCCATTTGTTTTGGAGTGTGATGCGTCGGGAGAGGGGATCGATGCAGCATTGATGTAGGGAGGTCACCCTATAGCCTTTGAGAGCCGGAAGCTCCTTCCGCACGAAAGGTTGTATTCTATATACGACAAGGAGATGCTGGCCATCATGCATGCATTGGCCAAGTTCCGGCAGTATTTAGTGGGT